>CAUYLG010041950.1:0-88092 GCA_963573385.1 Cacajao melanocephalus | reverse complement strand
ACAGATTCTACATAATGTTGGTAGACTGCCTGGGTTAATGTTTGGGCCACCCTCTACTCGCGTGGGGCCCTTGGGCCATTTTCTTTCTTTCTTTTTTTTTTTTTTTTTTTTTTTTGAGACGGAATTTTACTCTCATCTCCTAGGCTAAAGTGTAGTGGTGCAATCTCGGCTCACTGAAACCTCCACCTCCTGGGTTCAAGCAGTTCTCCTGCCTCAGCCTCCCAAGTAGCTGAGATTGCAGACATCTGCCACCAGACCCAGCTAATTTTTGTATTTTTAATAGAGATGGGATTGCACCATGTTGGCCAGGCTGGTCTCAAACTCCTGACCTCAGGTGATTCACCCACCTCCCAAAGTGCTGGGCTTACAGGCATGAGCCACTGTGCCCAGCCAGGTTTCTTAACATCCATATAGCAGTGTCTGGCACATGATAGATGAGCTACAGGTTGGCTTGTTATGCCTTCCAATCCTGAGTTTCTCCCCAGAGTAAAGCTGGAGCTTTTCCCCCAGCAAACTTTGATGGAGTCCACTGGGCAGAGACGTGATTTCAGCCAAAATATGGCTAAAGGAAAAAAGGATATGAGACAGCCAAGTGGAAAGGGCTTCCTGGGAGAACCTCTGACCCACCTGCACACTGGGAGGAGTGTGCACTGGGGGGAGCCTTGGGAAGTTTGAGCCATTTGCAGCAGGAAGGAGCCTGGCCCCTCCTCTTCTTGGGTGGTACCTGGTATTCAATCTATGAGGCAGAAAGCACACTAGCAGGACTCTAGCTTTGCAGAGTTCCTGCTTTCCCTTTTTTCCTTTTTGTCCAATAAATCTTATTTTTCTCACCCTTCAAATGGCGAAACTGATTTTTTGTGGTCATGTGACAAGGACCTCATGTTTAGCTGAACTAAGGAAAAGTCCTGCAACAGATCCACCTAGGATGCCAGTGCTTACATTGAGGCTGTTTAATGGAAACTTTATGAAACGTTAGCTAGTGTCCTTGCATAAATCTATCTGACTCTAGTTCAGAGCCTTCAACAATTACTCAAGACTAAAACCACACGGCACTTCCACTCTCATGCAATTCGTTGTTGGTTGGCTGGTGGCATTCCACACATCCCAGCTATGAGCCAGCCAGGCGGTGGGTGGACTGTGAGGTTCAGATGCCCTGAGATGTGTGAGGAGGAGCTTTTAGCAATAAACATGAAAATGAAATAAAAATAAAAACTGACATTGAATGTTGAGAAACATTAAGTTTAACCTGCCCGCATGTCTCCTCTGTGGAGGATACCTTATAGTTTGTAATTAGTGGTAGACGGATAACAGCTGACTACTTGGTATAGTCTTATGAGTAAATATAGAACATCTGTATATTAATAAGAATCACCTAAGAGCAAGTAAATACGTGGATGAGAATCTGCTCAGGACCTTCAACCTGAAAAGCTGTCAGCACCTGAGACTCTCAGGCTGTTGGTCCCCCAGATAGCTCCCCTCTGTTGTTCTGTCTGGGTGTCTGCCTCTCATTTCCCTCAGCACCGCCTGGGTGGGGGTCTCCCGACCGGGCTAGTGCTCGGTAATTGAACCCCTGGCGTGCTTAGGCTCACTTTCACCCAAATCCAAATCATTTCTCAATACCGCGTGGTACTGAGAGTATCTGTCACTCTTAGTTCGCCATCCTCCACGTGTGCTTTGTGTCCTCATCAAGTCAGTAACATTGGTCTGCAGCTATCAGTCCTCCTAATGGGCACTGCACTGAGGCCTTAGTGGGCATTACCTGATGTCCTCATCACCCACTGAACAAACACCTGCTGACAAGAAACATGCCTGAGCGAAGTCTTTCTGTGGGGACACCACGCCTTCCATGTCCTGAGTGGGCCGCACCCTCACGGTGCTCAGCTGGGTGACTTTGCACTGTCCTCAGCACTGTCCTTGTTGCTGTCCCTTCAGTCAGGTCTCCTGGTCAGGGACCTTTCTCGGACACAGTCCTTACCAGTTATTCCCTGTTTCATATCCTCGTGTATCTTTGCTTGCCCCAGGAGACTGTCCTCTTGAGAGAGCAAGCCACATGGGACCCTGAGGCCCAGCATCAGCTTCCCTCCCCACCACTGCCCCACAGGGCTGTGCCTGAGTTCCATGGACCTTTTGGTCAGCGAGCCTCAGCTGGATGTTCTTGTGGTAGCCACTGCTGTCCCTGCTCAGTCCTCCTGCAAACTCCTGCCTCAGGACCTGCTTGAAGTTCTGTCCTGCACAGTCATCCCTGGCCTTCCTGTGACAGAATCTGTCACTTCCCCAGGGTGTCCCTGTAGCATTCTGCTCATGCCTCTGCTATGTGACAGAACCGAGTTGTCCTATCCCGTCCAGATCTGCAAAGCCCCCAGGCCCTGTGGCTGCTGAGCACTTGAACTGTGGACAGTCGAGATGAGGCTGTGTGGAGAGAGATGCCTCCTGCCTATGGCTGAGCCCTGCCTGAAGGAGCTGATGGAATAGCTCCTGGGCACAACCGTGCTGCTCACGTGGGCATCTAGTTGTCAGAGTCCTGTCCCAGCATTCACACCCCCAGTTTCCTGGGTCTTAAGTTCAGATTATCAAGTGCTCTATTGAAAAAAATGATAATTCCTGTGGCCCTCAGTTGACCCTGCACCTGGGATATGCGTATACTCGGAGCGGGGCAGAGAATTGAGTGTTCTTGAACCACCTCCACCCCCCGCCAAAGGGAGGCGGGGACATCAGACACACCTCACTCCCTGATGTCATAGCCCAGTACCTGGAGCCACCAGGACTCCCTGTGAGCCCACAAAGGAGTATCTTCTCACAGTCCCGATTATACCGGTCTAGTTGTGCTTTGGAGTTAAAGCCAGGCTGCTATTGCAAGGCTGCTGTATTCTCTGCAAGCACAGTTGTCTTTGCTTGTGCTCGCTCACTCACGCTCTTTCTCTCTCTACCCCCGACTTCGGTTTTATTTTTTAAACATCAGTAATGCGTGTTCCTCAAAATAGATGGTCTTCCTGGTTGTAGGCACAGCCTGCAGGGTTGAGTTCGGTTGCCTTCCGTCATGGTTTTCCTGGGACCTGTAAAAGTCCTGCAAATTTGCTGCAACACTTTGTTGACATGGAGCTCTTGTTTGTTGTTATAAATAAGAACCAGTGTCTCTAGGACACGCCTTACTCTGTGTAATTGAATGGCAGATTTTGTCCCTTCTTAAAAACTAAATGGCAGAGGAGCTGGCCATATAAAAGCCCTGTGTGTGTTTACCAAAAAGTACTTGAATTTTGTTTGGGTTTTGTGTTCTGGTGCATACAAAGTGAATTTTGGCAGGAGTATGTGCATTCAGAAAATACGTCATCACACTTTTTTCTTTATTTGAATGCCACGTGACTATTATTTGATTAAGGTAATTTCAGTGACATATTTTGAAGCAATTCACCTTGAAAGGCAGAGGCTCCACCCAGGTGCAGAAACCTTCCACAGGTTATGCAATGCGCAGTGTGGGTGGAACCGAACTCACTCTTCCCCGCTTCCTGAACCGCAGCCCTGCTCTGATCGCATGATAGAAGCTGATGGGCCTGACAAGTGGAAGGAGGAAAAGGAACGTTCTTCCTTCCTTTTCTCTGTAATGGCAAAGCTGGCGTCATGCTTTACTAAGGGCCTCTGTCAGCACTGGGGCCAGCCTGCAGAAGCCTATGCTTGGAATGGAGCAGCTGACGGGAACTAGGATGGGGTGGTGGTCATCGGTATGTAGTAAGATTCTAATCGCATCCTTCAGTACAGTTCTACCTACCCTAAAGATCAAGAGTCCTGTGTTTTTGTTTTTGTATTTTTTTATGGATGTGTTCTTTGAGAAATTGAGTCTTGAGTATTTTGTGAGGACATCTAAGCAGGGCGTCCACTAGTCTGCTGGGAAAGCCCAGGTGGTTTTTCTGCTTACTGTTAGAGGCAGCCGTGATGTTTACCTCTATATGTAACACACAAAGATCATATGCTGGCTTTGCTTACATTCTTATTGTCTGGCTTATGTTCCAAATTCTCTACAATTCTCTTCCATTTGTCTTAAGAAATTCTAAACCTATTTTTTTGTTTTTTGAAATCACTACTTAATGATTTTAAGGATGAAACCCCAGGCAATTGGTAATAGTGGATGGTTTTCATTTTCTGTAGTTGAGTGGCTTTCTAATTCTTTTGACGGTGGGACACAAAAGGAAATTAACATTAGGTCACAACTTAGTACACGCATTTATGTATGTACGTAACTGAGACAAGCTCCCTAAAATAGTACATACCTGTGTTTTATGTGAGGCACTGATACTTTCTGTTCTATATTATGCTTAACTTAAAAAATTGTAACTTACAACTTAAAAACTATTACCTTGATACATAATGCCAGAATTACACATTGGTCATTTTACCAAGAATCACCAGTTCTTTTGCTCTGTTGCCCCAGCTAGAGTGTAGTGGCACTATCATAGCTCCTTGCAGCCTCAACCCCCTGCGCCCCTAGGGGGGGGTCTTTAGGACTCTAGCGTGACCTGTGGGCGGTGCTTCCTTCCTTTAATGCTTTTCTTTCTGCACAGTCAGATGCTCTGCCTTTGAGCTTCCGTGTGAATTTCACTGTGCACCCAGCCCTGTTACCACCACCTCTGTCTTGAAAGGAATAGGATGGGGTGGTCATTGGTGTGCAGTAAGATTCTAATCACATCCTTCAAGTACAGTTCTATCCTAAAGATCAAAAGTCCCTGTGTTTTTGTTTTTTTTTTAATGGATGTGTTCTTTGAGAAATTGAGTTTTGAGTATTTTGTAAGGACATCTAAGCCAGGCATCTACATCAGTGCTGACAGCTCTGACCTAGCATGCACATGCATCTGGGGAGATGCCCACAGGCTATAATCTCTTTCACTGGAGCAATGGTAATAGTCCCCGGCTTCACGTTATGGTAGCATCCACCCTTGGTAGCAGCATACCCCTCTGCATGAACAGGGCACCCACTTGTCCCCTTCTTCTTACTTAATAGTGATTTTTAAAGGGGAGGAAGGCAGTCCTCAATATAGTTCGTCGGTATTTACTACACAAGCACTAAAAGAGACAGTGTTTGATGTGTGTATTTATTTAACTTTTCCAATAATGGAGTATGAATTTTTGTTTCACCTGATAGGACATGTTTCAGGGAGTCCATTCTACATTGTCATTTCACTGGGAAAATATTTGATGGCTCATTAGAAGGGAGCATTTATTATTTTGTTGCTAAAAGGCACATTTTCAGCCTTGAGAATTGTGTGGCAGGTGTAATGGCATGAAAATTGACAGCATTTTACCACTTAAAAGTAACCATGAGAAATACCAGTATTCACCTTAGGAGTTGAAGTTAATTTGGTTTTGTAGGCTATTAAGCATTTTACCACTTAAAAGTAACCACAAGGAATACCAGTACTCACTGTATGAGACGAAGTTAATTTGGTTTTGTAACTTGATGCTTGATGGAAATAATTTTGTATTGGAAATCATGAAAAATTGATTTGATTAATGCTTTTGTACTGTTGGTATGAGATGTTGCATGGTAGTGGTGATGACCTAATGGTGCTGTGATGGCCTCTCCAGGGCCCACAGGTGGGATCCTGCACACTAGCATACCCCCCGATTCCTCTTACCATCAAACAGAGGTGTTCCTTCAACGTGCCTGCTCCTCCCCTCCACATAAAGGCACCAGGTTTGTTTTGAGATGGAGTCTTGCTCTGTTGCCCAGGCTGGAGAGCAAGTTACATAATCTCAGCTCATTGCAACCTCTGCCTCCTGGGTTCAAGCGATTCTTTTCCCTCAGCCTCCCAAGTAGCTGGAACTACAGGTGCAAGCCACCACACCTGGATAATTTTTGTATTTTTAGTAGAGACAGGGTTTCGCCATATTGGACAGAGTGGTCTCGAACTCCTGACCTCAAGTGATCCGCCTGCCTCAGCCTTCCAAAGTGGCTGGGATTACAGGCATAAGCCACCATGCCTGGCCATTTTTGTCTTTAATCAATGTAGTTTCATTAACCTAAATATCTTACATTACCCGAACTTTCTGTAATTTTGGCAACAATGGGATGTTTTGAAACCTAGATCTCTCAACCAACTACATCTTCCGTTGACTGGTGAAACACTAGTTTAAGCCAGTTCATTTTGACCATGTGCTTTTCTGTACTTGATCCCTATTTTATTTCAAAAATAATTTCCATCTCTCTTCATGTAAACTAATCAGAGCCTTCTGTTTCTGTTAATGGTGAAACTGTCTCATCTTTTACTGTTGTAGAATTTTTTTTAACATAATGAGAAAATGTGGTAAGGTATAAGTGAAGTTTCCTGGCTTTGCAGTACCTCAGGGAATTCGGTAAACAGTGTTCCGTTTAAGGAAAGGAACAGTTGGAGTAGGAGGTAGTGTAAAGATAACAGAGCGAGTAAGCATTTTACCAGAACACTCTGAAGTCTCATCCAACTGTGCCCTCATCAGAATCCCTCCCTTCTCCTCTACACCATTTAAAGCCAGCAACCAGTGGGAAGCCCAGAGCTGGCACTGCCTTGCTTTCCTGCCAGTTGCCGATATGCGGCACACAGTGTCAGTTAAGGGCACAGGCTGATGGGCACCTCGGCCACACACCTCTCAGGTTTCCCATCTGTAAAATGGGCACAATCATTGTACCTGCCTCTGAAGGTTGCTGCGAGGACTAGACGCAGCCTTGGCACAAAGCCCACAGAGAACGAACACTGTGTAAACACCGGCTGCCAGCCATTGGTACTGGGCGCCTGTCTTTTGGTGTCTGGGCAAAGCTTTAACCTGTTTTATCAGTTTAGAATGCAGACATCTCCCTGCCAAAACAACATGGGGATGTAGATGTTTTGTGAAGTTTTGTTGAAATGCACTTAGGTTAATGATTCATGGGTAGCCTTTCAAAGCTATGAGGTTACGAAACAACTTTGAATAAGATTGTCTTATCCTTCTGAGGATTGTCTTTTCCTTCCCATGTTAGCAGCCATAGCAGGAGGAAGAGAGGAGGAGGAGGAGGAGGAGGAGGAGGAGGAGGAGGAGGAGGAGGAGGAGGAGGAGGAGGAGAAGTGGCAAGTGGCCACACTGCTCTGCTCACATTAAGCAGACAATTGATGGTCAATATTCAGTGAATTTCCTTTTTTTATATTACAGTTAACTGATATTTATATTAGCTTTAAAATTATAGCAAAATCAGGCCAAGTGTGGTGACTCATGCCTGTAATCCCAGCACTTTGGAAGCCAAAGGCAGGCGGATCATTGGAGAGAGAAGTTCAAGACCAGCCTGGCTAACATGGAGAAACCCCATCTCTGCTAAAAATACAAAAATTAGCTAGGTGTGGTGGTTCATGCATGTAGTCCCAATTACTCAGGAGGCTGAGGTAGGAGAATCGCTTGAACCTGGGAGGCCGAGGTTGCAGTGAGCCGAGATCGTACCACTACACTCCAGCCTGGGCAACAAAGCAAGACTCCATCTCAAAAAAAAAAAAAAAAAATTGTGAAATCAGCCAAATAGAGAACTAACAGGCACACTGTCTAACTCCTTGTGTAACTGTAATTGGTGTGAGTCGCTGGGGCAGCGTGATTAGATCTGTGAGCTGGGTAGCAAGGTTGTTGTTACTCTCAAGGCCTTCTGCTGATTGCTGCTCTTGGTAAGACATACAAAATCCGTGGGCACCGCCCCTTACCGCCTTATACTAGATGAGGTCTCTCCACATTGAATTGTAGCAGATACAGCTAAGAAAGTAAAAGAAATGAAAATCTCATCAAAAGGATTGGGGCTAGTCTCATTCTTCATGCATACCCAAACCGTGGTAACTTTGATTTTTTTTTTTATTATCCTTTATGCATTGTTTAGAGGAGACAGATGGCTTTCCAGTTCATGAAATTTTTTCAATTATCTAAAAGGAATTCCTAAGCCTGGAGCAAGTCATTTCAATAAATCGCATTCATATTTACCTGCTGCTTCCTTTTAAATGGAAGAAAAGTATGCTTTTCAAGTACACTTGGAAAGGGGCATCTGTGAATGAGAAACTTCCTCTGTAAACTAGCAGAGTAGCAGTAAGAGGCCAGGATTCAGCACGAGGCAGTCTGGTTTCCTTCTTGGGTGGCTCAAGCTAGCTATGGGACTGGTCTGATCACATCTAAAGAACTGCGCAGCTTTTATGCATTTTGAATGTGGTGGAACCAGCTGCATATTTTTACATGAAAGCGGCAAATAGTCATTGTGTTCCAGTTTTCTTCTGGGGTCATCGAAACATCAGAGGCCATGCCGCAAGCACCGTAACTGAGGGACATAGTGTGACCGTGGTCTGTCAGACACCCTGAAGTCCAGGCCAGTGACCCCTGGAGCTGAATCATGCCTTCCCAGAGCCTGAGAGGGGACTACTGCGTGTCTCCAAATGATTTTCACCTGGGCCTCTTTTAAGTCGGGAGAGATACATGCAGTATGGTAGATGGGGACCATGAGAGGCATGATGTGTCCAGAAATTAGCAGGACCGTGAATGTAGATTCTCAAGCAACTGACTAGATTAAAAAGCAGTATACTTACTGGATTTAAAAAGTGTGTGTATTTTTTTTGTGAGATGCAGTTTGTAAGATGCATCCATAACTAGACCATATACTTTTTCCCTTGACTCTCAGCTCTCAAGAAGCTCTTTGGTTTTTAGCATTGGATCAGTAAACACTTGTTAAAATGTTCCCAGCATTTCTTTGCCATCTTCTCTTTCAACTGGGCCCAATTGTGCCCTCAGACCCTCTGTGGCCCAGCCTGTCTCTTTCCTGACTGATCATGTTCTCCCGGCTTCTACAGAGACTTCCTTAGCATTCTGCTTAGTAGTAGACACCAAACAGAATCTTGGCCAGGTCCTCCGTCCAGGCGCACAGGCTCCTGGTCTCCTGGGGCACAGTTACTTGTGTCTCTTGGGGCCTTCCGCCCTCCCCATTCCAGCGCCAGGCCCTGGGCCTTTGTCTCTATTTGTGCTAAAACATTTTTAGGAAATGCTGATGCTCAGTGAAGAGATGGAAATGCTAACTCTTTGTTCTCTTCCTAACAGACACGAGACGATTTCCTGGGCCAGGTGGACGTGCCCCTTAGTCACCTTCCGGTAAGGACGGTCTCATGTTTGATGGTGTATGCTGGGGGTGGGGGTTTCTAATTGTTTGTAGTCGGCTATTTTCAGAGTGGTATTTCTTCATCACAGTGGAGAAGGCTGAATTGAAGCATGTGTGCTGTGGCCCTAGTCCTTCCTAGAAAGTGGTCCTTTCAAGGGGATGGGGGAGAAGCTGGCTGTCAGAGTCAAGGGTGCCTGAGTTGTGCGCATGCGTTCCCCTCCACCAGTTCCCTCTCTTTCCTGCACTTCAGCTGCTCCACCTTTGTGTATCACATCCTTACAAAACAGACACCTCCTTCCCTCAGGCCTCCCCTCTTGTCACTCAGTGTCTCTGCTTCCTAATGCATCCTCCGGGTCCCGTCAGATGTTTACCCTCTTTGTCTGGAATTGCACATGCCATTTCTCTCGGGTACCTCTACACAGGCTCTAATGGCATTTCCCAGATTTTGGTGTCTGGCTTTCTCAGTCAGCATGGAGATAAAAGAAGAGCCTGTTCATTGTGAGTGAACTTGTCAGCTGGGAACACCCACCCTAGCTGGAACACGCACTGAGTTAGCATGGGTGGTACTGCCGCTTCTCTCTGCTCAAAGTAGCAGTGAAGTCGAGGCTGTTGACTGGCAGCAGGCATTAGGGCTGTCGCCTGAAACAGGAGGCAGTGCAGATAGACTGGGGGGGTAAGACCTGCAGGCCTTGAGGAAGGGAGAGCAGCATCTCCTATTCCAGCTTCAGTTTCCAGCTTGTCCCAGACTTCTTCCTGGCCTTCTTCCCTGGGCAGCGCAGAGCAGGAGAAGTAGCAGCTGAGAGAGGAAAGGCGAATGTTTCTGCCTTACAAGGCCATTGTGTTATTTTTTTAAATGCTTTGTGTGAGCAAGTGGCATAAATAGTCTATAAACTAAAGCGACTTAACCCCCTAGCATAAGCTTCCTGCTGTCTGGAAATTGTGGCTGTTTCCATATGTTAAATACCAAGAAAGACTGTATCTTACCAAGGAAGCTTTGAGGCTGTGTTGTGAAGGAAGGTGATAGCAAGTCATTTACTCTTACTCACTCAGGGGAGCTGTTAAGGAAGAAAGCTTGCAAGATTCCAAAGGATTGGAAGTGAAAGTGATATTCTTAAAATATTTTGTTTGTTTCTTTATAAAAATCTGAAGCCCCAGGGTGCCACGGCGGGGGCCTGCCTGGGGATTCTGCGTGAGACCTATTCAATGAGCCATCAGAAACCTGACTATTCTTTCTGGGTCACATTGGGAGGATGTGACTGTTTCACCTTTTGTGAGGAAAGTTCTCCACCAGGAGGTCTTCTGTTTATGTTCTTCAGACTGAAGCTGTGATCGTCTCACACTTTCAGACAGTGTTGGTGGATGGGCCAGCTATTCCGTGGATTATCTCCAGCCATCCTTTCCCTAATGTAAAAACCGCATCTTGGCCAAGGGAAATTATTTGCTGAGAGGAAAATATGCTAATATTCTGTAAGAGGCAAAAGTGACATGTTTAAAAAGCTTGCTCCAACTAGCTTTTGTTTGAGCGACCGAGTGGCGCTTGGTCTTGAGAGGTTGAGCAGGGCTCCAAGAGAATAGAAGAAGGTTCCTCTTCTGAGACTAAGTCAGTCAAAGGACGAGTTTAGCTTTGGAGTGTGAGTGGAGGCAGGATCAGTGAGTCTTCAAAGAAGGAAGTGCTACAGAGGCACGGAGCAGGAATAGAAGCTGGGAGATCACAGAGGTTGGAACCATGAATGCCCAGAGAGGACTGAGCGTTCCTAGTTACACGTGTCCCCAGAGGGAAACTTGCGGTGGAGTGCTGTCACCTCCATACTTAAAACTGACTAGCTATTTGCAGCCAACTACGGTCAGGGAAATGGACCACAAAGAAAACAAAAGGAGAGGCGTGAAGATGCGTTCTTTATTCAAGTAGCATGTTCTGAATGCACGTGGCTTTTGAATTCAGGATTGCAGGTGCTCTCATGTGTATGTTTGGGCATATGTATAGGATGCTTCTGGGGAAATTACAGTGGCATTCTGTTTTGTGTGATAGCGCTCAAGTGTGAGTGTTTAAAGAGGGTGGGAGCTTGTGAATATATTTTGTGGAGTGAATTGTGGCTGCTATGTTCTTGGCTGGTACATGACCATTGTCAAGGTGGATTATTTACAGTCTATAGATTCAAAATTTGTTAAAACCAATTTTAGATAAAAGAAAATAGGCAGACCAGGCATGGTGGCTCATGCCTGTAATCCCAGCACTTTGGGAGGCCAAGGCAGGAGGATCACCTGAGTCCAGGAGTTCAAGACCAGCCTGGGCAACATAGCAAGACCCTGCGTGTGTGGAAAAACTTAAAGATTAACCCAGCATGGTGGCACATGCCTGTTGTCCCAACTATTTGGAAGGCTGAGGAGGGAGGATCGCTTCAGCATGGGAGGTCATTGCTGTGATTGTGCCACTGCACTCCAGCCTAGGAGACAGAGCAAGCTCTCCTTTTGCTTTTACATTGAGAAATCAAGAGTAAACTTAGCTGTAACCGGACTGTCATGGTTGACTTTTTTCAACTACCGTTTTCACATTTGTCTGTTAAATTCAGTGGATCGTTGCCTGAAAGTTCGTATATTTGATAATTCATGTCTATTGATTATTTAGAGATAAGGAGAACTTCAAGATCTGTATTAACAGCGAGATTTCTGGCAGGTGCCTGCCTGTTGCACCTGCCTCTTGACTTGTCAGCTCTGTCTCCCTTTCCCCTAGAGCCCCCAGCAATCCCACCTTTGCCCAGCCACAAAATCTCTTCGTCCCTGGGAAAGCCAGTGGGGCAGAGAGAGCTGTTTTAAAATATTAAATTTTTCTAAATCCCAGTCATGTGCCACTTAAGACGACCATGGCTCACTCTGGAATTTTAATTTTCCTAGATGAGGCATTTTCAGGGTGGTGGTATTGTTTGATGCCCTGCCTGTACTTGAAGGTGACTCAGCTGATCAACATCCTTTTACCCCTCTTGAGTTTATGGCTGGTAGCAGGGTGATGGTTCCCTCTCACGAGTGCAGAATTCAAACTCATGGAGTTTGGAGGGACTTCAGAGACACTGATTCACTCCCAGTATTTTCCAGAAGAAAAAGCCTGGCCCAGTGAGGGAGGGGATTTGCCCAACAATAAGCAGGTCATTGGCAGTGCCGGATGTGACCCTGGATGTCCAGCATCATTGTGAGCCTGTGGCGTGGTCAAGGGTGTAGGCATGGGGTGGGGTCGCCCAAGGCTTAGGTGCTTGTGATGGTTGCATCCAGGTTTCAAGTCTAGGGACACGGTGTCTAGGGACACTCGCCTTCCATTTGCCTGCAGAATCCTTTATATCACTCCATTCCACAGTGATTGCACTTAGCCTGAAAGCATCTACCTGAAAGCATCTACTCTCTTTAAAATGAAAGTACTGTGTATCCAGATTTTCTTTTGAATGCTTGTACTCTGGAACAGGGGGCAGCATTGTGGCTATTGTGGCCAATAGCACTGTTTACTGCAGTCTGTTGAAGAATGGCTTTCCACCAGGAGCACCCTCAGTGCCATCCTGGGAGTCTCCATAGGCTCTGCTCCAGGGAACAGGATCACATTGGAACCTGGATGAATGCCAAGAAGAATCTTGTGGTTATCTGTAAGACTACCTTGTAATTCAGGCTAGAGAATTTCCATGAAGGTGAACTTTGATTTTTAATGCCCTGCCCGTTACTGCTTGGTGTTGCGTTGGCAGTACTGGCAAGTGACATGAACGTGTAGAATTGTCCAATGAACATGGCCAGTGTTTGCTGAGTGTGCCAGGTGCCCTTGAGAACTTTGTGGAAACCAACTCAGTTGATTGGTTTGATCCTCACAATAGCCCTGTAAGATATGGTTATTGTCCCATTTTATAGATGAGGACACTGAGGCCCAGAGAGGTAAGGAACTTGCCCTTAGCCACTCAGCTCTGTAAGTAACCAAGCCAGGACGCAAACCTAGGAAATCCGCCTCTTGGCCTGTGTGGTGTCAGTCATTTAAGCCGCATAGGGTATGGACAGACTCATGTTCAGAGTCCCTCTAAGCCCCGTGGTTCCCAGGACTTGCCCCTCTTCACTCTCTTGTTTGCTGTCTGCTGCTCCTAGACTGCTCATGCCCACTAGTGATCCTGTAGGCTTTGTCATGATGTTTGCTTTCCTATGTTTAAACTGTCCCTTCTCCCAATTCTCCACCTCTCAAAGCCTTCCCATCAGCCTGTATTTAACTACACATCCAAAACCATTTTGATTTCCAAGTCAGAGTCAGTCTCTTTCCCTCTACCCCAAGCCTCACAGAATGTGTCCTCTCTGTGTCAGTGAATTGGTTCTGCCTTAGCTTCTAGTGGATTGTTGACACGATGGCTCTTCCCTTGTCACTGTAATCACAAGGACTGGTATATCATGTCATAGCCACATGGTGTTCACATAATATTGCTCTCAAATTATTTGTTGGTTGGCAGGGCATGGTGGCTTATGCCTGTAATCCCAGCACTTTGGGAGGCCAAGGCAAGGGGATCTCGAGTTCAGGAATTTGAGACCAGCCTGGGCAACATAAGACCGCCATGTCTGTGAAAAATAAAAATATTAGCCAGGCATAGTGGCACGCACCTGTGGTCCCAGCTACTTGGGAGGCTGAGGTAGGAGGATCACTTGAGGCTGCAGCGAGCTGATTGAGCCCCTGTGCACCAGCCTGGGCAGAAAAAGACCCTGTCTCTAAAATAAATAAATAAATGTGGGTTAAATAAATGAAAAGAGGAAAACCAACAATAGTTTTCTTAATAAATTTTCCATTGCAAATGATACATGTTTACAAACCTTTTGGTCTACAGATTTTCAAAATGTATGTTTGTTACTACCTCATAAGAACAGTCTAGAAAATATAATTTACTTCATTCAACGATAGTGAATTTTGAGAGCCTCAGTAATTTAATACCAGATGAATTGAGTGCTGACATGAGTACCTACCTGGTGCCAGTCACTGTTCTTGGCACAACGATACAATGGTGAGCAAATTCAAGTCTCTTCCCATGAGCTTACATTCTGGAAGTGATGGATGATAAACTAATACATCAACAGATGAACAGATACTTGCAGACAGTGATATTAGGAAGCTACAGCAGGATGATAGGATGAGGGGGTTGATAAGGACGGCTGATGGTGGGAACTCTGAGGTTGTGAGCTGGGATCTCACCCTTGGATGGTAAAGTGGAGACAGCCATGCGCTATCTGGAGTCAGAGCTGTCCAGCACAGGGACCTGCCCATGCATGGGCCCTACCGCAGGACATATAATTTGCATCCATGGCAGATGAGGCCAGGATGGTTGGGAGTACAAGGAAGAAAGAGAGAGACTGGTTCACAACGAGGTAAAAGGTAATTGAAAGCCAGATTATAGTTGACCTTCTAGGTCATAGGAAAGAATTTTCAGTTTATTATGAGAGGAGTAGGAAGCCATTGAGAGTTTAAGGCAGAGAATGATATAAACAGATAATATTTCAAATAGAGGCATAGACGTACATACACATGTGCACGCACACACAAGCCTCATACAGTAAATCATTGGACTGTGGTTTATCTCTCTTGCTACAAAAGTATTTGAAATTGTGTTTCATCGAAGGGTTTAGATATTTGAGGTTTCATTGCATATAGAGCATTTAAAAATTAATGAAATAGTCACACTTATTTTTCCAATTTCCTGCTTTGGTAGGCCAACCAACTTCGCACAATAAAATGAACACTGATTTCTTTAAAAATGAACAGATTCCCTACTTGTACTTATAGCTTCATGAACTAAGCTTCAACAGAAGGCTGATTGGTGCTGCTTCCTGGGGTGATCTCTGTGTAAGAGATAGGCTTTCAGTTCTCTTAGGCTGATGATGTGAAATTTTAATGTGAAAAATAAAGTTGACCTCAAAGATTAAGTCTTGCATGTTCTTCTGTTTACTCCACTCATATGTGTCTTGAGTCACGGGCATATAGCAAGGCACCGGTGGCCGCTGGTTCTCCGAAGTTAATCAGCTCTGTGAGACCAAGGCCACACCCTGCAGTTAGAAATTATACTTGGCAATGACAGCTATAATTTTGTCATTTGTCTGCGGCTGGCGCTGGTTCCTAAAACCCGGTGTGGATAGTGACATCTAGTGGATCTCTACTAGATCCATTCCGTGGACTGTCAGGTACCAAGTGAAGAACCACATTCAGTGGTGCCACATGCTAAAATTCAAAATGTACTCCCTGTAATCCAGCTGGGTGTATCTAAAACATGAAATTATCAGGAATATTAAAACTTAATTTATTGCTTTCCCCCCACAGACAGAAGATCCAACCATGGAGCGACCCTATACGTTTAAGGACTTTCTTCTCAGACCAAGAAGGTGAGGCTTGTGGGTGTGTGTGGGTGGGGTGCCTGCCAGCCTGCTGTGACGGTTGGCTTTTGCTGAAGATGATTTTAAGTGTAACCTTTCAAGTCATACCTCTTCTAACCAATTTTCTTCCATTATGCATGCAGCCATAAATCTCGAGTTAAGGGATTTTTGCGATTGAAAATGGCCTATATGCCAAAAAACGGGGGTCAAGATGAAGAAAACAGTGACCAGAGGGACGACATGGAGGTATGTGGAGGGTGTCGGACCTCACTCTTTGCCTTGAGATCATATTCATTTTTACTTTCAGACTTTATAATTGAAGGAAATAAAAGTTGAGAAGACTTAAATATGAAAAAACATACATATGTCCACACGTTGGTCATTGATATTCTACCGGTGCATTTATTTGTTTTGGTTAAAGATGAACTTCTTATGTTACAACACCAGTCCTCAGAGAGATTGCTCTTTAGACAGTGCCACGCCCGTTCCCTACTATTAGCTGCACAGCTCCGTGAAAGCCTCACACATCTAATTCTATTCTTGCTATGGACTTGCAACTCCTTGTAAATTCCTTTTAGCCATCGAAGTCGCTTCAAAGTGGGTGAAGGAATTTAGAAAATCACTTTTTCCCAAGTTTCTTACTCATTTGGCCACAGGTAACGGCCTGCGGTAGAAACATCCTGCTCCAGAAATCCCGTTCTGGAATGAGCTGGCCAGAGGAACGTCCCTTTTCTCCTGCGGGACAGAGCCGCCCATATTGGCCTTGTCACAGACCGATGCTGTGGGCCCTGTCGTGCCTTTTCAGCACACGCTTCAGAACACTGCTGTTTTGTTAGATAAATTCTCATATTCTCAAAGTGTCCATTAAACGAGGCCTCTGTAGGGCTTATGCTCACATCTGTTTGCAGCTGTTGCATATATGTGATATGTGAATAATGTGTTGTGGAGAAGTTAACCGAACCCCCCTCCGCCTGAGAGGTCATATTTCCAGGCATTATTTCCTTTACGAGCCTTCATCTCTCCATGTACACGAAGAGGAGTAATGTGGGAGGTAGACATTTATGAATGTTAACATTTCATAAGCACATCAACATATTTTCATCTCAAATCCAAGGAATGTTGTGCACTCCTCTTGCCTTCCAACTGCAGTAACCAGTGAATTACTTAATTTTCCAGTGATTTTAGCAGAGGATGCTAGGAAGGGAATACTTAATGCCTAAAATATGTGCTGTAAAAATGGAACTCAAATTTTGGTACCGTGAAACCTGTTGGTGTGGACACAGCCAGTGTAGAGGGCCTGAGGAGAAAGCAGCAGCTTCCAGGCTTCTGGCTCCTGCAGTCTGGGATGCAGAGGAGAGGCGTCTCTCTCAAAGCCCCACCTCCCTGGGGAGCAGCAGGGCTCCAGGGCTCTGGTCCCCCTTGTTAGAACACAGTTGCAGCGCAGTTCATCTTCCCTGCTCCCTTTACCTCATGGAGGTGTTGAAAAGATGACAGCTGTAATGTGACCTGCATCATTGGCAGGACTTTGTACAGCCTTGGAGGCCCTCAAGTCAAAATAACAAACATGAGATACGGAAAGAGTATTTGTGCCTTGAGTAGTGTCACTGGCTGTGAGTATCCAAATCAGTGTTGCCCTGTAATACAGTCATCTTAGAGGGTAGCACAGTTCATAGGCCATTACACAAAAGATTTTTGAGACCTTTCTACAATCAGTTTTTTTGGGGGAGGGGCCCTTGTTTGGGAATTTACTGAAATGTGGCCTTGAAGCCATGGCAAGAGGCAGAGAGCCCCAGAGCAAGGAGAAGGGCACACAGGGCACGCTGTGATGACCTCTTACAGCTGAAGAACTGACCGCATAACCAACCTTTAACTTTATTCCGCAGCATGGATGGGAAGTTGTTGACTCGAATGACTCGGCTTCTCAGCACCAAGAGGAACTTCCTCCTCCTCCTCTGCCCCCCGGGTGGGAAGAAAAAGTGGACAATTTAGGCCGAACTTACTATGTCAACCACAACAACCGGACCACTCAGTGGCACCGACCAAGCCTGATGTGAGTACTGTGCGATGGTCGGGAACACGTGTGCATGCACTGCACAGCTAGGGACAAACATGGCGGCCCTCTGGGACAAGGCTGGGAAATAAATCATATGCCAGTAGGAGCAGATGGTGGTGTGGTATGAGATTCCTCTCCGTTTACGTAAAGCAGGAGAGAGCAGTCAAGACTTGTATATTGTAAGTGATTGCCTCTGAATCACCTGCTGTTGTTTTCAATATGAGCTGGTTTATTTTCTATGTCTTCTTTTATGTCAATTCCTGAAATACAAAGGAAAGGTTGTTTTTCTTAGACTTACCTTAACGTTTGTTGATTATATTGTTCTTTTCTTCTTCACCTTTCTCTCCCAACTGACCCAGAATAGAACAGCAAGCAAATTGGCTTTGCAGTTTTCTGTTGTCTTTAAGTTTTTGCATGTTTACTCTCTTCAATGAGTTGATTTGGAAACCTTCTCCAAAAAAATTTTTTTAAGGAAATTTTACCCCCTTAATATAATCAGAAACACATGGGAGAGTTGCAAAATCAGAATTAGTAATTACTGTGTATCGTAACCCCCCCCCCCCTCAGGGATACAGTAAACCATTCCTGTTTTGTTCCCTCAGCAATTTGTGGTTTAATTGATAGCAAATAAACTCTGGTTAAAACTCATGGACTTTAAAAATGGTTTTTTAGCAGCTTGTTTTTAAATCAGTTTATACAGCAAGACCTAAATCTGTTGATATACATTAAAGGGCAAAAACAAAGCCTTAAGGAAAAGGAATTTTATCCTTGAAATTATGAGCTGCCTAGCAGCCAAGACAAGGAGGAAATGATCAATGAACTATGTAACTTTCAGTACATAATAAAAGCAAGTCTATTGGGTAGTATAATTTTCTTATCTACTCGAACTCTGAAAGAAATTGGCTAATAATACATTTTAGACAGTAAGTGGCATGATGTATCATGTTCTTAAAAACTTTTTATCTTTAGAAATTGCAAAGGTACTCTATATATGAGTGGGTGGGAGGATGACCAAGTCTTCTAGTCTAGGTTTTGTTTAATTTAGAGAGAAAGCTTGCAGAATCTGGAATGATGAATGGCCTGTCTTTCCTGAGCCTCCAGGTGGATTCTTGTGAGAATCAGCTGTTCTTGATCAGCTTTGGACTACCCAGCGTGGGCATTAGCTCAGGACAGCAAAATGGTCTCAGGACAGCAAAAATATCAGAACAGCTGGATAATGCTGAACTGTCTTTTGTTAAAAATTTTTCCCTTGTAAATAGTTTGGTTGATTCTTTTATATATATATATTTTTTGGTTACTATTTCCTTTTGATTAATTACCATAGCTTTAGAATTGTTGTAAGCCATTGTAGCTAAAAAATAAAAATGAATTTGGACCCACCTTGGACTTGGTTACATGTAGTGACCAGAAGAATCTTACTGGCAATATCCTAAGCAAAGCACCATTATCTACCTTTGTTCAACAGCATGAGAAAGGAGTGCCTGGAAAGGTAGCTTCTTATGCGACCTCCGCAGAAAAGTGGCCAGGAGCAACTCACACAGGAAAAAATCCTGACAGCTAATACATATATGGAAAAATGTTCAAATTCATAAATAAGGATCATGCAGATTAGAGGCTGTATTCTGGGGACAAATGGAGATAACTGCTACTTTCTCTCCCTCACAGAGTTGTGAAACTAATGAGGGAATTCTTGAGAAAACACTTCATACATTTTTTAATATATACTATTTTTTGATGGTTCCAGAGATATATACACATGACCCTGTACTCAAGAGATACACATTAAACATGAACAGCTTCTTAATGTGTTAATTAGACTTTAATAAAGTAGTTTAAAAGAGAAATGTCTTGGGTGGCAGTGTCCCAGAAACTAAAACAAAAGGTATAACTTGCTGACTCTTCACTAATCTAGAGCAACAAGAGAAAAATGCAGTTCTTTTTCTGTTGTTTGTTTAAGACAGAGTCTCGCTCTGTTGCCCAGGCTGGAGTATAGTTGGCACTGTCTCAGCTCACTGCAGCCTCCATCTCTTGGGTTCAAGCGATTCTCCTGCCTCAGCCTCCTGAATAGCTGGGGTTACAGGCACCTACCACCATGCCCAGCTAATTTTTGTATTTTTGTAGAGGTGGGGTTTCACCGTGTTGGTCAGGCTGGCCTCAAACTCCTGACCTTAGGTGATCTGCCTGCCTCAGCCTCCCAAATTGCTGGGATTACAGGTATGAGCCACTGCACCCTGCCAAAAAATGCAGTTCTTAATGCAAGTTCAGGTTCACATGTAGTTTTAGGAGAAGGCAGAGGCAAAGCTGCCCCATCAGAGACGCAGCAATGCCAAAGGGAGAGGCTGAGCCAGGAAGGACACAGCAGAACTTGGTGGAACCTGAGGAGCGCCTCCTTCCAATGGGCAATGACTTCCAGAAGGCAAGAAGAAAGTTAGTTAAGGGAAGTTTCCACCACAGCCTCTGCTAGCAGGCTCTTTATTGGGATATGGCATAAGTTCATTTCAGAATGTGTAAGAAAACTTTAAAATTTGTGTTTTAGAAGGAGTCTATAATGATTGTTCTTGATAAGTACTATATTTCAGTTAATCTGAAATAAAGATTTCAACTTTTGAGATATTAACTTGTGTAGTAATTTTCATTAACATGATATGCTGTCTTATTGAAAGTATCTGTGAGAGTTTTCCCTGAAAACCTTTTTGGCATGTAATCTTATACAGTAAAAGCCTCTGACTAGTATTTCCCCTGAAGAATGATTGCCTTTAATTTACTACAAAAAAAAGTTGTTGTTGTTTTTGTTTTTGTTTTTGTTTTTGTTTTTGTTTTAAGATGGAATCTCTCTTCTGCCCTGGCTGGAGTGCAGTGGTGCAATTTCATCTCACTGCTACCTCTGCCTCCTGGGTTCAAGTGATTCTCCTGCCTCAGCCTCCTGAGTAGCTGGGACTACAGGCACATGCCACCACACCTGGCTAATTTTCATATTTTTAGTAGAGATGGGGTTTCACCATGTTGGCCAGGCACGTCTTGGACTCCTGACCTCAAGTGATTCACCCGCCTTGGCCTCCCAAAGTGTTGGGATTACAGGCGTGAGCCAGCATGCCCAGCCCAAAAAAGTTTTCAAAATTGAATCAAAACTTTTAGATCCTGAATCAAGAGCATCACATGACAAAAAATAGGGTGCGATGATGTGGTGGTTTTCAGATCCCAGCTGACTTGAAAGTTACTAGGATTTTTAAAGTAGGGTAAAGTGGAGAAATGCAGTTCACAATTTTGCAGTTCTGTCAAAATGAGCTAGAAAGCAGTTGAAAAGAATTCACATTGGATCTGGTATACTTCCCTCTAGATGACAGCTTTGAATTTGTACCTTTTGTAGTCTTTGGTCAAATTGCTGGTGACCAAAAGTAGCTGCCTTGTCGTTGCTGGACTTCTAGAAGGATTGGGACTGCCCAGCTGCTGTGTGAACTCACCTGTCACCTCTCCTTCCAGAGGCCTGACTTGTCACTGTGGCAGATGGGTGGAGGACTTTGATTTCTGTTTTTTATTTAACACTAAGGTATATTTTGAAATATGTGCCTGGAAGATACTCAGAATGGTGTCATGCATTTTAAAACTGCATTTATTTGATTGCAGTGAACCTTAACCTATACTTCAGCTGTGATATGGTGGGAGAATTCTCATATTGAATGACCAGCTAGTTGTCAGTGTTTTCTGCTGACACTTGAGTGAGCATCTGGCCCTCTGTGGGCACTGGACTGTTGTGAAGGGCCCCATCTCAACCGCTTCTCTTCTTCTCCTTCCCCCTTTCCTGCGTGCTCAGGGATGTGTCCTCTGAGTCGGACAATAACATCAGGCAGATCAACCAGGAGGCAGCGCACCGGCGCTTCCGCTCCCGCAGGCACATCAGCGAAGACTTGGAGCCAGAGCCCTCAGAGGGCGGGGACGTCCCCGAGGTACGATGTCCCCAGAACGCTGCAGAGCCCTGCAGCTCCTTCTTTCCATGTTCTCTAGATTGATTTTATATCATCATTTCTTCCCTCAGTAAATGTTGAGAATGTAAAGATTATGGTGACACAGCGAATTAATTACCATCTGGATGTTAATTAATTTGAAAGTGCTATAAAAGCCATATTTGATGAGTACATGTGGCTCTATTATTGATAGAAATGGGAATGACATTATTGTGTTTTTTTTTCCCCAAGACAGAGTCTTGCTGTGTCTCCCAGGCTGGTGTGCAGTGGCATGATCTCGGCTTACTGCAACCTCTGCCTCTCAGATTCAAGCAGTTCTCCTGCCTCAGCCTCCTGAGTAGCTGGGATTATAGGCGCACACCACCACACCCAGCTAATTTTTTTTTTTTTTTTTTGTATTTTTAGTAGTGACAAGGTTTCACCGTATTGGCCAGGCTAGTCTTGAACTCCTGACTTCATGATCCACCTGCCTCAGCCCTGCAAAGCGCTGAGATTACAGGCATGAGCCACTGCATCCAGCCAGCGTTATCTTTCAGTATGAAAATCTTCAGATATTTTCACTTTGTAATTTATTTATCACCAGGGTCTAACCCTGTTTCATAAAATGGCAACTTAGTTATCATAGTTGAGCTGTTGAATGAGCCCTATAACTTGTTTGGATATCATGTGGACATTTTTACTGAGTCACTTTGACACCTTGAAAGAAATTTATTACCATGAAAATATAAATTTGGGTGAATGGAAATATTTGCAATTTTCCCTTTAAGTAGTTATGATATATTACTTAAAACATTATGAATTAAACAACAATTTAGCCATAATCTTCCGCGATGTCTTATCAGCTCTGTTTACGTACTAAAAATCCATTCTTTTTAGACACTGTGTTAGAAATATCGTTCACCATAAGGTGATTAAACTTGCAAAAGCAAAAGTAATGATTCCATAATAAATTCTAAGTTACTTTACACCATTGTTTAATTGCAGCGCGTAGCTTCAGCGCTGCTCTCACAGTGAATTGTCAGCCCTTAAAAGTAAGAGAAAGTCCATGTCAAGAGAAAAGTGTCTGTGTGTGTGTGTTTTGGCCCATGCATAAAGTAGCAAGTGCTGGAAATCAGTCACTATTCAGAGAGGTGGTGTTATAAAGTGGTTACGAGCATAGCCTCTGTCTGGAACCAGGCCTCTTTGGTTCACATCATGGCCCTACCACTTGCTAGCTGTTACCTTGGGCAGGTTTTTCTCTGTGCCTCAGTTTCCTCATCTGTTAATTGGTATAGTCTTATCTTCCTCGTGATTATTGTGAAGGTTGTGAGAGGCGCTTAGTAGGTATCATAGTTATCACTGTGGCTATCGTTGTTACATGCTTTTGTTGGGGAGCTGGGCGGATCCCCGTCTCCTAGCATTTATCCCAGTGTCTCCTTCTCTGAAAGCCTTGGGAGACCATTTCAGAGGAAGTGAATATCGCTGGAGACTCTCTCAGTCTGGCTCTGCCCCCACCACCGGCCTCCCCGGGATCTCGGACCAGCCCTCAGGAGCTGTCAGAGGAACTGAGCAGAAGGCTTCAGATCACTCCAGACTCCAATGGGGAACAGTTCAGCTCTTTGATTGTAAGTATTGTTCTTGTTCAAAAGAGAAGCTGAGCAATGTCTTATTGTTTTTTTGTTGCTTTAGGAGAATCTTTTATGTAAATCGTCACCAGGGGTCTTCCAGCTCCCAGGTAACTCTGACATTTTCCAAAGTTCCTTTTTCCCTAGGAGAAGCCAGGAGTATACTAAAATTAGCCTGAGCAAGTGAGAATCTTTCTTGATTTGGAAGGCAGCTTTGCTCACCCCATACCACTAACACTTTCTTGGTTTATAAAGAACTCAAAGAAATAAAACTCCATGATGTCTGTAAATATTAGCTTCAACCTTGTAGAATCCTTTCCCAGCCAAAAGGCTCATGGCAATAATACCTTTATCACAAAGGTATGATGTCACAGTACCAGTTAAAAGCCATCAGACCTAATCAGTCCTCTTAAGTCATATTCTGCAGGCTTTATAATTATCATTTCACTGATAAGGGCATGAGTCTTAAGTGGCCCATCCAAGACAAAGTTTGAATGGGAGATAGAAGACATCTCCTATGTCCCAGAGTGTGAACCCTTGAGAAAGGTGGTGAAATTGTGACACTGTCATCAACGTAGCATTTTAACTTGGGCTCTCAACCATCAGAAGCATACTTTCTAGAAGCTTCAGATGGGCCCAGTGCCAGAGCCCAGTGGAATCAGTCACAAAGACTTCCATGTTTGACAATACAGAACTGTGCAGAAATAACCCATAGAAAATCGCTGCTTGTGCATAGAATTAAGAGCAAATGAAGTCTCAGTGTTTCTCAAGAAGCTGAACTAAAAGATGTGTGTTAGTAAATGATGGTAGTCACTCCAGTGGAAACGGCATCTTAGAAAAAATAGTCATTACGATGACCGTAACGAACATAAATGATAGGACTGCATACAATGTAAAAGCAAATAAGTACTTGCAAAATTATTGCTTTATGGTTATGGTGTTTTTATTTTAAAAGACACTGTAGGCCTCTGTTACATGAGTTGCATTTATTATTCAGCTGATGTGATTTCACATTAAAATTCTGTGACTTTTTCAAAAAAGAGATGTGTCACCGAGATGAAAATGTAGTACTAAATGGACAAGAGAAAAGAGATTGCATGTATATGGGTTATTTGAATTGGTAAAACTATTGTTATAGAAACAACATAAACAATGAAGCCCTATATTTAAAACCTATGAAACCAAGGAATTACCACAGAAACCATGGCAATAACACACCTTTAGTCAACCAAGTGAAAAACATTGTAATTTTCTTCAGCGTTAATAATAAGTTAGGCATTCGAGTTCTTTGAATGGGAAGCTCCTGCATTTAATAATTCTAGATGCATGAAATATCCTAAGACCCAAGTACAACATTGTATTATTTTCACATCATGTTAAACTGTTAAATAAGAGTTAAATAGGAGACTGTTCTCCAGTTTTGCTTATGAGAATTACTCTATGTTCAAGATCAAGAACATAAACTTTGACTGGGCATGGTAGCTCACGCCTGTAATCCCAGCACTTTGAGAGGCTCCGGCAGGCGGGTCACCTGAGGTCAGGAGTTCAAGACCAGCCTGGCCAACATGGTGAAACCCCGTCTCTACTAAAAATACAAAACTTAGCCAGGTGTGGTGGGGTGCACCTGTAGTCCCAGCTACTCAGGAAGCTGAGGCATGAGAATTGCTTGAACCCGGGAAGCGGAAGTTGCAGTGAGCCAAAATCGCACCACTGCACTCCAGCCTGGGTGACAGAGGGAGACTTTCATGAAAGACTCATTCCTTCATAGTAACCAATGTGAGAAGACATGAATTGTCCCCCATCCCTACCACAGAGTCTTCTTATACCATTTACTTATCACAGAATATTAAAAATGAGTAAATATTAGAAACTGATACCATGGATAAACTTGCTGATAAGGAGACTCTGGCTTCTGTGTGTGACCTGCTGCTAGTCCTCATTCATGTCAGTTAGGCTTCATTTAACCACGTAGACTAAGTGAGAGGAACACTTAGACAAACAAGTGAGAGGAACATTAGACACTACACACTAGATTTTTTTTTAGCTTGATCTCACTAGTTTTAATCATTCCTATCTTTACTCCTTGAACTCCACTTAGAAGCTGAAATTGGCAGGGCACAGAGGTTCACACCTGTAATCCCAGCACTTTGGAAGACTGAGGTGGATGAATCACCTGAGGTCAGGAGTTCAAGACCAGCTTGACTAATATGGTGAAACTCTGTCTCTACTAAAAATACAAAAAATTAGCCAGATGTGCTGGTGGGTGCCTATAGTCCCAGCTACTCAGGAGGCCGAGACAGGAGAATCCCTTGAACTCGGGAGGCAGAGGTTGCAGTGAGCCAAGATCATGCCACTGCACTCCAGCCTGGGCAACAGAACAAGACTCTGTCTCAAAAAAAAGAAAAAAAAAAGAAGCTAAAATTGTAAATACCTTATCTTTCAGAAGTAGGGCAAGATGATGTCTGAGTTCCTGTGAATATAGGATGCGACTGACTCTTTGTAATAATCAATAGATGTTGAGTAGCCGCATATCACTATTTCTCCCTTGTTTCACATCGCATTAAAATGTACCCAGAGGGTGCATCTTAAAGCAGACTAGAAGACTGCTAGCTTCTTTCTGTTTGTAAAGCAGCGTTAGAGCGTTACAGAGTCCTGTTGAGTCTCCTTTCCAAAAGTTTTTGTCTCCTCTTATTTTTGCCATTTATTCTGAGGACCAGTCAGAATCCAGCCTGTGTAACTGAAAATTAAAGTGGAAGATGACTTTTTAAAGGATGTCTGTCCTTGCTCTGGAAAGATGTTTCATTTAATTACCTTCTAATGTCGAAGAGCAGTGAATATGATTGAGTGATATATTTGTTAAACCAATGGAAGTTGCTTTTAAGAATATATTTCTTGATGCTTCCAGTCTTTTTCTCTTCTCCCAGCAGAGAGAACCCTCCTCAAGGTTGAGGTCATGCAGTGTCACCGACGCAGTTGCAGAACAGGCCCATCTACCACCGGTAACCCATGCTAATTTCCAGTCATCAGTTGGTTCTTTTGGCTTTCATTTACAATCATCTGGGCTGCTGCAAAAAGAGTTTTTCCTGTGTACATTTATTTATCGTATAAATGAGATGTTTTTAAATATCCTGGCAAATTGCCTAGGAAAGTAGATTTCCAATACAGAGAATTGTTATTGCCACCCATCTCTAAAATGCTGGAACCTTCATTCCTTTAGTTTCTCTCCCAAATTTATACCCATTTTGATTTGCTCACTTATACTTGGTGCATTAGTAATTCCTTTTACTTTATTGGGTTACTATAGTTATGCTCTAGTGATCTGTACTTTGAAAACACATTCCCTTTAACCAGGAAGAACTCTTCTGGGTGACCATCCACATGTTCCTTTGCCTTCCTAATGATCTGAACTCTGAACTCTACAAAGCCTCTGTACCTTCTCTTTAAAGACAGCTACACTCACCAATAATTGGCTATAATTCGTTCCAACTCTCTCATCATTTTAATAGCTATCAGCAAATGTAGAAATGCAAGGGATTTCATAACATCTGATGTATGTGAAAATAAATACTCAAGTTGGAAGACAGAGTAGAACTGCCTTGAGAGATGTTTGATGTACACTTTAAAAATAAATTTTACATAAATTTGTTTCTTCTTTTGGAGGTGACAATATGTGGTTTTAATGTGTTCAATTTGATGTTTCACCTTGACAGTTTTTGTCTGTTGTTACAAAACCTTGATCATTTTTAAGACTAATAATGTATTATGTATGAATTTGAGGGGGCAAAAATGCATTTAAGGTTTTTGAAATCACAGTGTCTTCCCTCTCATACATGTTTTTTCTTGATTTCAAAGGATATTTTGGCCTAGGTTTTATTTTTTTGTTTATTTGTTTGAGAAAAAATTAATGAGTGTACTCGTCGAGAAAGCAGTCAAAATAATAGATTCAGTTGTGACAACACTGGAGAGACTTAATCATAAGCTTGATAAGAGCTGCTTTTCTGAGATGGTTCTACTACAGGACCCCAAAAACGAAACCATCAACTGTGATGGACTGGTGGGTTCCTTCTCAACTTCATGATTCTGTGATTTTCCTTGAACGAATGACACTTTCTCTCCCTTTCAAAATCAACGTCAGTTTTATTTTCCCAAGAGCTCACTGTCCTGAAAACTGATGATTCCTCTCTTTCTTTGTATCCTGTGATGCTGTCAACTCACTGATCACCAGTGGCCTCTTGAATTTTGAGTGTTGGCGGATTTCGGAATCTGCCAGTGATTTTGACGGTGGGGGACAAAACCAGAACAGCTTTTCATTTTTCTCCTCACTTTTTTGAGGTTGTCGTTGTTTACCCAGACCAAGGATGAGCCACCTCCGGTGGCGTAGGGGTCACGCTTCCTTTATGCTACTGGTCATCAGCGACTGCTCGGCTTTGTCTGGACAGGGTGGGTTTCAGGGGTTCTGAGCTCATGTCACCTGCCTTACAGCACTGCCACAGTGGTGGTCCCTGATTCAGCAAGCAGTGGGTCATCCCCTAAGTGCATTTCACTGATGTAAATTATCATTCACAGCCCAGTTCCCCAGCTAGGAGAGCACGTTCATCAACTGTCACCGGTGGTGAGGAACCAACGGTAATGATCCACTTTGCCAGACATCCATGGCAAGAGGCTGTGGGCAGTCTTAATATTCGTGTAGTGGTGACTGTACTCTCTTTTTGAACATACGATTGGCTCCTTTGTGACACAGAGCTGTACACATTTCTTATT
The DNA here is from genome assembly GCA_963573385.1 of Cacajao melanocephalus. Classification (NCBI taxonomy): domain Eukaryota; kingdom Metazoa; phylum Chordata; class Mammalia; order Primates; family Pitheciidae; genus Cacajao; species Cacajao melanocephalus. Next base: position 60,237 of record CAUYLG010041950.1, on the reverse strand, counting down.
TAAGCTTCTCATTCCTGGGATTGTTTAAAGTTCCTGGGTAAAATAGAATGACTTTTAGTCCCACTTAATTTTATTAGGAATACTAACAGGTTTTGGTTAAGTGCACTTAACTTGACCATTTAGAAGATATTTTTGGCTTTAGTATCTGTACTCCTCATAAGCTTTTCCTTTTCATTAGGATGCTTCGTTAAAATAATTTGGTTGGAAGATAATCAGAGAAGCCATGGGAATTGCATGAGATTGTGGGTGTGCCCAGGGCCATTCTCTTTTCTGTATCTCCCCTACCATTTTTTTTTTTTTTTTTTTGAGATGAAGTTTTTGTCTTGTTGCCCAGGCTAGAGTGCAGTAATATGATCTCGGCTCACTGAAACCTCCGCTTCCCGGGTTCAAGTGATTCTCCTGCCTCAGCCTCCCGAGTAGCTGGGATTACAAGCACCTGCCACCATGCCCAGCTAATTTTTTGTATTTTTAGTAGAGACGGTGTTTCACTGTGTTGGCCAGGCTGGTCTCAAACTCCTGACCTCAGGCGATCCACCCGCCTTGGCCTCCCAAAGTGCTGGGATTACAGGCATGAGCCACCATGCCTGGCCCCTACTACATTTTTAAAAGGAGGTTAGACTTTTGTTGTCTCCATAATGCACCAGTGATCCTTTCTCTGCCACTAGGGGCTCTCCTCACAGGAATGAACAAGTTTCTGTAATTCCAGGGTCGGGGAGGGTCATAATTAAGATATATAAGTGATCTGGAAAAATTGATGTTTCTCTAAGCCAGCCATTCTTACTCATTATTTTGAATAATTTATGGTATTCATGTTTGTGGGTGACTTAGATTTGACTATGTATTTTAATAGCCTGTTTTCCATTTGATTCCTAAAGTTAGGCTAGCTTACAGTTTATGCTTCCAACTGCAATAGCTATTTTAAAGAATTTCCTTATTGTTCCACCTGTGTTGTATTTTGCCGTAACTGCTCATTACTTATGGATAACTTTACTTATACAGTTGCTGATTTTCTAAAAGATGTTGATGACTTCCATTTAATGCTCAGCCTTGTACAGAGGAAAATCAAACTGGCAATAATCAGCCCAGGAGCAGTCACTCAGGTTAAAGTATTGAGCTGCAGTGGTTTACGTGAGTCACTGAGTCGTGTGCTGAGTGAGGCAGCCTCCAGTAGAACTCAAGACATTCTACATAAACTGTTTCCCACTATGCACTTGCAATTTCTGTGAGAGTAGTGGAGCTTCAAGGGAGACAAGATCATTTTGTGAAATAATTTTCATAGAATTCAGTGCTGATGAACATCATCTGTTATATCACCTATTTTCGCATTTTGTTGGCCTTGCAACCTGCGTATAGCTTTGGAGCTGTACTGGTACTGCGTATAGTTGTAGTAGCTGATGTAGTAAATGATGGATGAGCGGAATCATTGCAGTACCAGGCTCCATGGCAAGGGTCACCTGGCAGGACAAGGTGACCCCTCTGAATGAGATCCTGGGTGGCACTTTAGACTGCCCTTTTCTCGCCTTGTTGCCTGTACTCTCCATCATCCCCATCACTGGGTTTCAGCGTGGGTTGGGTTTTTTCTTTCATAGCCTTGGCAATATTTGTTCCTAAGTGTTCATCTACTCTGGCGCTTTACTTTCTCCCTACCTAGTTAGGTTTGAAAGGATCACATCCATTTCTCTTCTGCTGTATCCTGCATGTTTCTCTTCCACATCCTTTGTCATGAATGCCCTTGACGTTCTGTCTTGCAATTCTGTCTCTTCCCCCTGTGTTTCCCTCTTTGGCATCCTCTCTGTTGTTCTGCACATCACTCACACTGAAGTGTATTATCCTGGGCTGGAGCCACCCTGGGATTATGTCATCTCACTCCCTCTGTGTGCTCTCACAGACATATGGCTGTGTACACATAGGTACACATGTGGGATGTCGTGTATACATTACTCGGCACCTTGGTTTTTTTTTAATTTATGGTCATTCTTCTGAGACATGTTAATAATTACATAATATTCAGTGATGTGGATGCACGACAATGTTTATAATTTCCCCACATTCAAGGGCTCTCCGCTCCCCCTGCCATGCTCTTTTGACTCCATACGCTGTGCTGAAGTAACCATTCTGGTGTAGCTATCTTTCTATGATAGTGCTTTCATTCTTGTAGTCTAATGAACAGGCCCTGATTCTCAGCCAAGAAACTACAGCCCTTTGATTTATGGCAAATAAGTGTGCAGTGGTGTCACTTTCCGGCAGGCTACGCCAGGGCCCTCCACATGAGGTAAAAGGAGAGGGACAGCACAGTCCTTTTAGTCTTTGTTGTATGTATTCTAAAAATACACGAGGCCACCAGTACAGGGTTGGTGCAAGTCTTGGCAAATCTGCAATGGTCAGCATCAAAGTGGTTATTTTTAAAAGCATATTGAAACTTCTGCAACTTACAGTCATGTTCTTTATTTTAATGAAAAAAACAGAGCCACTAGGAAGTTCTAGCTAATGGCTTTTTGGTATCACAAAGCAGTAGTGTATTCAGTCTACGATGAAAAGCTGTGAAATGTTAAGCTAAGTCGCAGTTTCTAACTGGTTTCTTGATGACTTTTTTGTTGAGCTAGCGTGGCATGTGCTCACAAGCATAGAACAGCAGAAGGCTGGTTTTGGCTTCGTGGCGGGCCCTTCCATGGTCTGTGTGTAGAATCCGAGTCCTGCCCCCTCAACTAGCCGTGTGGCGTAGGAGGCAGGGTTGTGAGTTACAAATGGAATCATCAGCACAGGTTGTTCTCTGTGGTCATTTGGCAAGAACACTTTAAAGAAACATTTCCAAAATGCCCTTGCACATAAATGTAACTAAATTACAGGTTGCCAGTTCAGTTTTCAAAAGAAGAGAGAATGAACATTTTAATCAAATTTAGTGTTCTGTACTACACTCCTGAGTTTCCACAGACTGATAGTGCTGTTCACTGTGGCTAAATGAAAGTAACCTGGATGGCCGGGCACAGTGGCGTGGAATCCCAGCACTTTGGGAGGCTGAGGTGGGTAGATCACCTGAGGTCAGCAGTTCAAGACCAGCCTGACCAACATCGTGAAACCTTGTCTCTACTAAAAATACAAAAATTAGCTGGATGTGGTGGAGGGCACCTATATTCCCAGCTACTCAGGAGGCTGAGGCAGGAAAATCACTTGAACCCTGGAGGCGGACATTGCAGTGAGCTGAGATTGCGCCACTGCACTCCAGCCTGGGCGATAGAGCGAGACTCCGTCTCAAAAAAAAAAAAAAAGAAAGAAAGTAACCTGGTTGCTAGAATTCACACAGCTTTAGGATTCAGTTCTGAGATGATCTATGGCACATCCATGTGGTTTCAGTTTATCAGTTGCCTCCTAAGTGTCCTTTCCAGAGATACAGTAAGTGCAAAAATATCCTTAAGGTTTCTAGAGCTGAGTTTTCTGATGGACTGCCTCATTGCCTCTCCCAGAAAATAACTCAACAGGGAGCGGGGGAACGTAACACATTCCATTTAGTATTTCACAGGTAGTATAAACGATAATAGGTGAAAACTTGATAGCACATACTTTCCCAGAAATACCAATTGACCACGAACTTAGGTTACAACTTAGCTCAGCGGAGGAATCCATTGAAGGGCCCAGATCCACGTAGCCCTTTGTGTTGGCGTCACCACTAGAGGAGGAGGGCTGCACTCAGGTTGCATGCTAATTCATAGATGTTTAATATTCATGAAATGATTAGGTCAGTATTGATGTTTCTTCTGCTCCTGCTGAATCTCCACCCCTGGATCCAGAATGCTCTATGATCCGAGTCTTTCTGTCTTTATAAACTATCTTTATGGAGCTTTAGGATTTTATCTCAGGAAGTGTTAAGAAATGGTTGCTGCATTTTTAGCAGAAAGTTTTCTTACACGTAATCTAAAATCAGCTGCTTTATGATCGATTACACAGGTGATCTTTCTCTGAAATGTGCTTTTAAAAAGCCTGTGAGGTTAGCATATTGCTTCTCTGTGGATAGGGTTTCCAAATTACCTGGCAGTGTCTTTATTGGTGCTTTCTGTAATTTGAGATCCTGGAGTCCACCAATGAACTCCACATCACCATCTTCACCAAGACACATTGTTGGTAGTGCAGGGAAAAGATGGCATAAGCACCGAAAGCAGTTGGGTTCAGAGAAACTTTGTATCCTCAGCCTAATAGCAAGAAAACAACGCCTGCTAAAATACCTGGAGGGGCAGGAGAAGATCCTGGTTAGAGAAGGGAGTACCCTAAAGAGAAGCAGCTTCCTTTTGTAACCTCATATGAGAAGTTATTTATTCATTCCTAAGGCATGTGCTCCCATACTTTTAGATTCTCCTAGGAGCCTTGGTGTAGCTGTGGTCGGCTTCTGGTTTCTGAGCTTTTCCCCACTTAGAGCTCATTCTCAGGCACAGATCTTATGTGCATTACCCATGCATCCAAGGCCTCCTGGGACAGCCCTGATCGCCAGCATCTGTCCCAGTGCCTCCATAAATTATCAACACATCCTTATTTTCCAGTATTTCTCCATCTAGACTGCATTTCTTAGACCACTTCTCAGGGATCTTTTTTTTTTTTTTTTTTTTGAGACAGAGTCTCGCTGTGTCGCCAGGCACCAGGCTGGAGTGCAGTGGCGCAGTCGGAATCTTCTTAATTCCACATTTGAGCAAATGTGGACTGTCTGAATACAGTCACTCTACACTGGACAGGCCTCAAAACCCAAAGACTGCCAAGCTTTGTTCACTTTCAAAGAAACACACTCTTATCAGTGGCCTTGGGTACACAGAGCCTCGGGTGTGAGGCTGGGTGCCGGGAGACTTTCTGAGCACACAGATGGCCTGGTGGTCCTCCAGGTTATATGCTACCATCTGACCATCAGCATCCTAGAGAAGGGGCTCTGTGTTGGGATTTTAAAATTTTGCCCCAAATGCTACAGTGTAAGGATCCTAAACTGATGGAGGAATGTAAGACTCAGCTGAAAGAGCACCCCACAGGAGCTACAGCGAGGAAAAATCCAGAGCGTCCCTCTGATACACAGTGACACTGGACAGTTGGAAATACCTTTAAGCTCTACCTGGTTTGGCAATGGAATTTAGCAGCCAGAACAGATTATAATGTTTTTCCCTTTCCCTATGACCACCTTAGGAACCCTTTACATTTAAGACTATGGGGTCTTAGAACCAAGTTCTGTAAGAATTTAGACTCCACAACTATGTGGGGTTCATTTGAAGCTATTGGAAATCTATTGCTGTTTTCCAGACACTTGGAAGTGTTTTCTGTATAAATAGAACTAACTAACTTTGTATAGAGAAAATAATTATCTGGGTGTACATTACTTTATTAAACTGATCAGAAAACAAATGCAAGGTATTAAATAATAATGATTTCTTGCACAAACAGCCATCAGTGGCCTATGTACATACCACGCCGGGTCTGCCTTCAGGCTGGGAAGAAAGAAAAGATGCTAAGGGGCGCACATACTATGTCAATCATAACAATCGAACCACAACTTGGACTCGACCTATCATGCAGGTACGAAGATCGCCATACAACTTAAAACCGCAGGCCGTAGACGCCACAGTGTCCATGACCCACCTCCTTTCCTGATGTTTATATGTTGCTCTGAAAGAGCATTATTTGTCAAAGCTTTCTCACAAAGAAAATGCGTTCCCTTAAATATAATAGCCTAGGGAAGAAATCTGGTTTTCAAATCAGTTTATCACTGAATACATTTTAAAAATGTGACTTGAAACATATTTTCAAAGCAAGAGCCTATTGCAGTGCGTAGCTTCTTCCCCACCCCACCCCCTTAATCCGAGGCTAGTTTTTATGCTGGCCTAGTGATTCATTTTTATCTCCCTTGAATGTGTTTCCCCATCCTTTCCTCCATCATTATGTTTAATTATTTCCTCCACACTTTAAATAGGCCAGACCTCTTATTATTGCTGGTTGCGTTGTTGTTTGGGTTCGCGCCCCTAATCACACACACAGGGAGAGACTCCTATGAAGCTAACTTGTTTTTGCCTCCAAAATAGCTCGCAGAAGATGGTGCATCCGGATCAGCCACAAACAGTAACAACCATCTAATCGAGCCTCAGATCCGCCGGCCTCGTAGCCTCAGCTCGCCAACAGTAACTTTATCTGCCCCGCTGGAGGTGAGACGGCTACCTCATCTAAATGGACTCACTCTGTCCTGTGACTCCCCATTCTTTCTTCTCTCTTAACTCTGCCTTCAGTTTCGCAGCCACCTCCTCTCTCTGATCAGTCGTTGTGTTGGTGGTGAAGGGTGTTCTCGTGCGACCTTTCTACCTGCTTCTCTGTCTCGCCCAGTTAACATTCCTGGACTCTCTCACCTGATTCTCATTCTCATTTGGCTGAGGCCGTGGTGACTTGTGCTGGATGTGGGCAACTCTCTTTTCAGAACTTCCACCGTTCTTGTTGTGTTTAGCTCCTTTTTTGCCTGTTACCTCATTAGAATTGCATACTCCCTCTTTCAAATACCAAGTGCTGATATTGAGTTGTTCAACATAGCTGTTGCTTTGATCATTTTTTTTTTCTTTCGACTGTAGGGCCTTTCATTATATGGGCGTATGTGTTTCTGATGCACATTTGCATCTCTGCATCATGGCTGGGCATCCGCTTGTGCTCTCCGTTGTGTTTGTGTTGTTTTGGTGCCATCCTTTAACATCACAAATGTCAGAGTTAGAGAAGCCAAAAAGCAAATGTTTGAGGTACTAAGCTTTACTGTGTCTTAGAGACAGCTACGGGCTTCTTCATGCCCTGGGTCAAGATGCTGATAAGTGAGAATAGATGCTGTCTCTTCCACACTCTGATATAAATGTCGTGGGTAACAACTGTGAGATCCCAGATCGTTTTTATTGATGTAGGTTTTTCTTTTTTTTTTTTTTTCCTCTAAAACTTGCCAATCTATTCTTCATTAGACTGTGAGCTCATTAGGAGCAAGGGTGTGTTTCTCTCCATTCTGTAAAATCTCCATCCATAACGCTTAGTACAGAATAGTATTTTTGGTATACTGAGTGGCTACCGAAGAATGGTGGTTATTCGTACTTACTATTGTTGTGTGTTTATCCAACAGAGAAAATGTAAAGTTAGATTGATTTAAAAGTAAATGAATGATGGAAAACAGGTTTTGGGGGATCTTCTCTCTTGTCCATCTCCAAAGAGGAGCCTTCTGCAGTACCCTGGTACATTTTGGCACATTGGAATTTCACGTGCTGAAGAGTTCTAATGCTCATTGTTATTCTTTAGGGAGCCAAGGACTCACCCGTACGTCGGGCTGTGAAAGACACCCTTTCCAACCCACAGTCCCCACAGCCATCACCTTACAACTCCCCCAAACCACAACACAAAGTCACACAGAGCTTCTTGCCACCCGGCTGGGAAATGAGGATAGCGCCAAACGGCCGGCCCTTCTTCATTGATCATAACACAAAGACTACAACCTGGGTAAGGCTGCTGCTTTTATTTGGCTCCATTTTCATCATGAAGTCTGGCGTTACTTTCTTTATTTCATCACTCCGTGTTTGTAGTTCTTGCAGAGGAATTGTAAAGGGTGTCTCTAGAGGGTCTCCTCAGCCTGCACCTGGCCCCTGCACGGATGGACGGGTGGGAGTGGGGGGGCACAGGCTGGTATCTGTCTTTGCTGTTGGTGCTGGGACCACCTTTTCTCCTGGGAAGCTCTGGTTTAGACAGTTGGCCATATTGGGTGGAAAGGTACTACTCTGTGCTGTTAAGATTTTGTTATCATTCCATCCCATCTCACAAAGTAATCTCATTAGGAGTTAAAATCATTTTCAAATAATTTTTTCTTTTGTCAGTTTCTTTTTGCACTTTTATTGGCATTACCCACCTTCTTTTGATTTGTCACTTTAGTTTTTACTGTTCACATCAGCTCAGTATTCACACATCTGTGCTACATTTTCATGCCTTTAATCATGGGGTAGGGGATGTACTGAGTGACTTTGGTTTTAAATCTGATAGCTCCTTTTTGGGATCATTTTGATTTTTCTTACCATGCAACTCTTTCATATGCTCCTGAATTGTACGCAAGAAAGGAGCTGTATATTGTATTATCTTGAGCAAAATGACATTAATCAAAGGTAAATAAGCATATCTTTGTATTTCTCCATCAGCTCTTTAATTCTTTAGCTCAGTCAGCAGGCGGCTTTTTCAGTGTCATATATAGTTCTTTTCAAAGTCAGTTGGTATTTTCTGCTATATAATCTGTATACCTGTAATGAAACTGAAATTGGTTCCCTTATTTCTGGCTATTTTTGATGCTGCAGATGGTTTTTCTTCCTGTCTCTTACATTCCCATCTAATTGTCTGGCTAGAGTTAACTCAGAGTTTAACTTGGTCCTACTATTATCTGTGCTGCTTGCTCAGAACCGCTGTTATGGGAATGCTGGTTGAGTTTTGGTGATTGTCACTGTCGCTAGCTCTTTGGTCCTGGATCAACAATGAACATACACCCTAAATTCCCATTTCTAGTGATGGACATTAAGTGTGTCCATTTGCTAGATCAGGAACAAGTTCTGACTAAGGGGATTTGGGCTGTCATTTTATGCCTTGCCCATTGTGTGGTATCAGTTCAGTCCAGCAGGTCTGGTGGGTGTGCTCCTAGAATCCTTTGGATCATGGGACATTGTGTCTTCAAGGGTATTCTTGGCATTTGGGGCAGGGACATTTGTGCCTTCAGTTGCAGGCCACTTAACCTTGGCTCCTGCCACCAGGTGCTAATGGTCACCATTACCCCCACCCCGACATAGTGACGACCAAAAATGCCCTACACATTTGAAAACAACCCTAAGTGAGAACCACTCTACAAGCTCTTTTTATTTTGAAGTAATAGAATGGCCTGCCAAGAGAATTTCTCATTTAGATCTGGTAACATTTGTTTGGTAAACTGAGAACTGCTTCTAAGGCATAAAATAACATGTAGGTTTGTTTGACTTAGCTGCTGGTCTGAAGATAGTGTTACAGATTTGCAGGCAAGAGAAGAGGAAGACACTGGCAGCTCTTAGGAGAATATAATCATGGAGATTGGTTTCTTATGTCTTTTTTCTTATTACCATAGAACCCCTGGCTGTCCTGCCAGTGTTCTCATTTACTATAGCACTGCTGTAATTTCAAATCCTTAGCTAGAAATGGGCTCCAGAAATAAGGGCCAATGAATATAAAAGTAGATGGATTAGTGTAAGGAGCCACTGTGGCTTGCCAACATAAGCTGTGATTTTAGTAATTTCAACTAGCTCAGTAATCGAATCCCCTAACCTTTCACAGCCTTTCAACAGCAGTGTAATTGCCGTTGGGCAGATTGTATTTTAAATTAAACAGCACTCGTTTCATTTATTGCCTGCTTCGTTGCTGAATGAACCCCATTTTTAATTTCCAGTTGTCCCTTTTTACCCAGATACTTGTTATTGACTAATTTACTGATTTAAAATTATAATCTGTTAGAACAACATTTTATTTCTGCTGCCAGTGTGGAAAGTCCTCAAGGTAACAACTGGAAATTCCACAAGTTACTCCCCTTCTTAAGCGAACGCAGATGTGCTGACACAGCTGCGTTATCCCTTCTAAACAAAGGCCTAGGCAGGATTCTCCCTGTGGAAGACACACCCTAAATTGCCTGGTCATTTTGACAGAAGATGGAAGGATGAGGGGAAGTGTGAAGATAATTTGCAGCTTAAAAATCTGTTTTGGGTTGGTTTGGGGGTTTGCTTTGTTTTTTTATTTTTGAAAGAGGAAGAGAACAAATGAGAGAACAGCATAGCTATTCTTAGATATGAACATTAGAATAGAAAAAGGAAAAAAAACTGATAGGACAGGTTGAGAATGATGAAAATAACACTCCTTCCTCCATCAGCCTGGGCACTGTTGATTCTTACACCAACCAGAAGCCTGAAAAGGACATTTCCCCTCTGTACATTGGGAAATTTAAAAATTGTATTGAAATATATCATAAGACATGACCTTACACACACAGATATTGAAAGCAATCTACCATCAGTCTATTTGGTTAAAGTTTGGCTTCATTCTTTTTTTATTATTATTTTTGAGACGGAGTGTCACTCTCACCCAGGCTGGAGTACAACAACGCAATCTCAGCTCACTGCAACCTCTGTCTCCGAGGTTCAAGCGATTCTCTTGCCTCAGCCTCCTGAGTAGCTGGGATTATAAGTACACGCCACCACACCCCGCTAATTTTTGTACATTTTTTAATAGAGACGGGGTTTCACCATGTTGGCCAGGCTGGTCTCAAACTCCTGACCTCAACTGGTCCTCCTTCCTTGGCCTCCCAAAGTGTTGGGATTATAGGCGTGAGCTACTGTGATAGGCCAAGTTTAGCCTCATTCAAACAAACAAAAATTGGCTTTGTTCCCCGCCTGGTTCAGGCCTTTCAGGGAGTGCATGTAGGAGGCCAGAGACTTGGGAGGGATGTGCTGAGGAGGGCATTCCGCTAAGGGGACAGCTCGGAGCATGTGTATACAGGTTGAGTATCCTTAAAGATTCAAAATCCAAAATGATCCAAAGTCTGAAACTTCGTGAGCACAAACATGACACTCAGGCAATAAATGCTCATGAGAGCATTTTAGATTCTCAGGTTAGGGATGGTGAACCAGTAAGTATAACTGCAAGTATTTTGAAATTCAAAGCCCCTCTGTTGCTCCTAGGCATGGTTGCTGGTCTCTTCTAAGATGGAAAAAATTAAAAAGGCACATCTGTTTTTTTTTTAAATCCCTGTATTTTATATATTTTGAATTATGAAAGCCTGTTTTGAAAAGATAGTGTTCTTTGCATCCTGTTTAAAAACACTTTCTGGGCTGGGCATGGTGGCTCACACCTGTAATCTCAGCACTTTGGGAGGCCAAGGTGGGCAGATCACGAGGTCAAGAGATCGAGACCATCCTGGCCAACATGGTGAAACCCCATCTCTATTAAAAATACAAAAATTAGCCAGGCGTGGTGGCACGCGCCTGTGGTCCCAGCTACTCAGGAGGCTGAGGCAGAAGAATCGCTTGAACCTAAGAGGCGGAGGTTGCCATGAGCCGAGATTGCACAACTGCACTCCAGCCTGGCGACAGAGCAAGACTCCGTCTCAAAAAAAAAACAAAACAAAACAAAAAAAACACTTTCAGCCAGGTACCACGCCTGTAATCCCAACACTTTGGGAGGTCAAGGCAGGCGGATCACAAGGTCAGGAGATCAAGACCATCTGGCTAACATGGTGAAACCCCATCTCTACGAAAAATACAAAAATTAGCCAGGCATAGTGGCATGCACCTGTAGTCTCAGCTATTCAGGAGGCTGAGGCAGGAGAATCGCTTGAACCCAGGAGGCAGGGGGTTGCAGTGAGCCGAGATCACATCACTGCACTCCAGCCTGGGCGACAGAGCGAGACTGTCTCAAAAAACAAAAACAAAACACTTTAACACTTTCAACTTGATTGAGGAAAGCAATTTTATATTACACATAAAAGAGTTCCCTTATGACACCAAAGAAAAGAAGAAACAGCCAACTATACTTTATGCATTGGATCTTTTATTTTCATATCATCAGAGACCTTGTTAGTATTCCAACTGCTCATCAGCCCTGAAGTTGTCCATAACTGATAGAGAGCCTTGACTGCCGCTTCATGTGCTCTGTCAATTAAGGAGACATGCCTGCCTCCTCGAGTGGCTTGGTAGGAGTAGGGGTTCGGGGGTGACCACTAGCCTTAGCCCTTAGAGCTTATTCATGGCAGCTGCTTCCATTATTTTCATTATTGTTGATATAATAAAATAACATTATAAACCTCAAGGCCTCTGGCCCTCACAGTTTATGAATTCTGGGTTTCCACACAAGGCCACTTAGTAGACCTTTGAAATTGAGTTGGTTTTATACTTCGTGCTCTGCCCCTCACTGCCCCCCTGACACTTTTCTCTAATTTCAGCTTCTTCCTCCCCCCTTCTACCCTTTTAAATCACCAGCCTTTTACCAATGGAGCCTGATTGTCTTTCACGGTAGCCTATGTGTGATTCCAAGGCATGGCTGGCCTTGTGTGTGGCCTCCAGAAACCCTGCCCTCTTTCATGTAATAGCAGTACCAGGCTCTCTCTAAACCTAGCGTGCTCATTGGCTATGTGGAAACCCAAGGATCCCCTGCTGGTTGTGGCATTGCCTGGTCCAGATCACAGTTAGCATTGAGTGGTAATTCAGTGCTTTCACTTTTTCATCTGTCGTAGTTAACCAGTCACAAATGCTTACCAGATTATCAGCTTCCTGGACCTTCTCAATCCTAAATCTGCTTAGCATACTTGTTTATATTCTGTGTATGTCAGCGTACTGCAGAATACTGTCATTATTTTGTGCCTCTGCTTAACCTGTTAAAATATATATTGGGTTCTGGGTCAGTATTCATCACCAACTGCTAACATGATTTCTTTCTTCATTTAAAAATTTGCCTAGCTAACAAGAAGCAAAGGTCAATTTTTGTTGTTCATGGTCTTTTTTGATTCTTGTCAATTCCCAAGACCTACGATTATGATTCAGTGATACTGTGACTTAGATGTTTGACTTGGGAAGCAGAAAAGTCAGGAATTTGTCAGCAGCAAAGACTCTATTATAAAATTGAATGAAGTGCATATCAAATGTCTTAACAGTTTACTTTTTTTAACCTTAAGCTTATTTGGTTGACAATGTGTTTTTCTGAGTTTTATCTCCTTTTTTTTTTCTTTGGAGACAAGACTCACTGCGTCATCCAGGCTGGAGTGCAGTGACGCAATCACAGCTTACAGCTCACTGCAGTCTTGACCTCCTGGCTCAGGTGATCCTCCCACCTCAGCTTTTCAGGTAGCTGAGGCAGGCATGTACCACCACATTCAGCTAATTTTTTTGTGTTTTTTGCCGAGATAGGGTTTTGCTGTGTTGCCCAGGATGGTCTCAAACTCCTGGGCTCAAGCAGTCCTGCCTTAGCCTCCTAAAGTGCTGAGATTGCAAGTGTAAGCCGCTGCATCTGGCCTTACACTGCATTTTTTTTTTTTTTTTTTTTTTTTGAGATGGAGTCTCACTCTGTTGCCAAGTCTCAAGTTCAGTGGCATGATCTCGGCTCACTGCAACCTCCATTTTCTGGGTTCAAGCAATTCTCCTACCCTAGCCTCCCAAGTAGCTGAGACTACAGGCACATACCACCACACCTGGCTAATTTTTGTGTTTTTAGTAGGAACATAATTTTACCACGTGGGCCAGGCTGGTCTCGAACTCCTGACCTCATGTGATTCGCCTACCTCAGCCTCCCAAAGTGCTGGGATCACAGTAGTGAGCCACCATACCTGGCCTACACTGCATTTTAACTGGGTCTACATAAGTGAGAGTCAGCCCCTGGGCTCTGGGTCATAACCTTTGGGCAACTTTTTGTTTTCTCTGAAACTGCATTTACTCATCTAAAGAAACAGAGTCCATGTGCCCAACCTCCTAACAAGGTCTGTTACAAGATCATACATCTGACCATGCCTTGTAAATCATGAAGCCTGCCCCAGGATGTCAGGCTTTTGTTGATTCTCTGTGGTATCTTATGAAGCCTATGCATTAAGAAAAAATTTTTGTAAACTTTTAAATATTAATTTGCAAAACTTGGTCAGGAATCTCAGTAAAGTCATATCGTAGCTTTGTGACTTTGTCTGATGAAGGCGACACCCCCTGAAGTAGCCACATGACTTCAGAGACCAGATTCACATTATCTGCTAAGTTCAGGTAGAGGGGAACACAAGTGCCCCTTGTGTTCACAACACACTCCCCTCACCGGGAGCTTGGGACCCATAGAGAGATTTAGAAACCATTGTTCCCACTCCCTCTTATTGCTACATTCTCTGGCACCCTCCATTCTGGTTTCCCTAATAACATCACTGCCGGGACTCTCTTCCCCCTCTCCTCAAGGTCTCCGGGAAATGGTTAACCTTTCATGTAAATATTCTTACTCTCCTCTGTCCACCAATCACAAGAAGGAAGAGTACAGTCTATGCTGAGAGACGGTCAGCCAGGCTTCCTGTACGAAGCAGAGAGATGGGACCCATCTCACGCTCCAGGCACGGACAGTCTGGTTGCTTTGAAACATACACCTCAAGAGGAAAAGTACCCAGTAACCGCACATAGATACTTCCATTGAACATCTACTGTCTTTTACACTTTTCTTGCAGGAAGATCCACGTTTGAAATTTCCAGTACATATGCGGTCAAAGACATCTTTAAACCCCAATGACCTTGGCCCCCTTCCTGTGAGTACACTGGAGACACATGGAATGGTCTGAAAATGTTTGTTCAATTATCCACGCAGTGTTGATGGGGAGGCCCTGTGGGCCTTCTCTTTCTCCAGGCTTCGTGGCTCTCATTGGTTTGTGTTTCTTAATAGAATTGGGTGTTTAGCTGAATTGTAATTGTATATTATAGTTCATATGATACCCAGTACTTGTGAAAGAGGTTTCTGAATTACTAGCCTCTAGTTGAAGATAGACCTTGTACACAGAATGTTCAAGAGACATTCTCTGCAGGTGACAGTTTAAGTGGCACTCATTTATTTTGTAACTTAGCAACCACTGAGTTCCAGCCATATTGCTGATTAAGTCATCAGAACAAAAGTAATGAAAATAGCATGGGAGGAGAAGGTCTAATTAATCATAGAAAGTTTCTATAAGTCATTTAACCTGCAGATTTTTTAAGTTTTTTCTCCCTTGTTGGTGACAGTTCAGTAGGAGTTGAGCTACATACTTAAAATTGGATTTTGAATGAAACCTTCACATACATCCTCCTTGACATCTCACTCTCAATTTTAAAAAGCCATGGGGGGGTGACAGGGCAATGGTTGGACCCCAAGGCTATTTTTAAATGGAAGTTTTTGTTGTTGTTTTCCAAGTATAAGAACCTTTTTGTGGCCTGGTATATTAGGGCAACATTTGAGCATTATTCATTAGGTTATACAGGTTTCCTACACCAAATCTGTTTGGTTCCTGGGTTCAAATAGAAAGAACCAGAGAGTGAATTTAGAAAATGAAAGAAAGCATTTTTTCGGAATCTCTTGGATTCCTGAGGTTCAGATAGCAAATAGGGATAGTTCAGATAAGGAGGTCGTACCAGCTTTATCTTAAAAAACTTACCCAAATCTATTTAGTTCCTGAGTTTGACGAGCAAAAGTTTGTGGCAGATAATACCTGTATTAGATCATCAACTACCTGGATAACACAAATACAGTGACTGTGTCTGACATTTCTCTGTTAACCCCCTCTTCGCTTCCTTTAGTACTCAGTATTTATTTAATTCAGTGAGCTACTCAACTTCAAGCCCCACTGTTCATGGAATGCCGCAGTTTCCCTTTGAAGCTTTTGAGCTAGCAGCCTATTTCCTGTTCTTCGTACAGTCAGCACATCTGAGACTTGAGCATGTGATAAAGCGTGTTGCTAGACATTGTCAAGAGTTAACTTGAAATGTTCATATTTAGTTCATTCTCAATGCACAAATGAGCCCTAGCAGAAAAGAGCACAAAGGTGTCCTGTAGTTTTGAATTTTGCCTTTGATTTTGGAACTCCTAGCTAACGTTTGTATTTTCTCTCTCCCTTCCTTCTCTGGATGCTAGCCGGGCTGGGAAGAAAGAATTCACTTGGATGGCCGGACGTTTTATATTGACCATAGTAAGTGGGGCAGCGGTCTGGACACACAGGAGTTGTGGGTTCGAGGGAAGGGAGTCATTCAAACATTATAGTGAAAGCTTTGTCATTTTACTCTTTATTTAGGCAGCCAGGTGTTATGTGGAGAAAATGATACCAGAGAATCAGTGCCTTCATACGGTACTGTGCATTCACCCCAAGTTTGCTTAAAGTAGCCCATCAAGCTTTCACCCAATCTGATCTTGTGACCTATTAACGTTTTCTTTTTTTTTTTTTTAATTTTTAAACCACATTTTGGTTGATCCCTTGACTTTTGCACATTTAATAAATACACTCTGATAATAGAAAATAAGATTAGAAATGATGATTTAGTCAAAAACGTGTGACCAGTGCTTGAAGCAGCATGTAAGTTTTTTAAACACTGCCTTCAAGGGTCCTTTGGCAGGATGCCCGCTCTGACCTTATTTTCTATTCACGGCATGTTTCCTTGCACCCACAACACTAATATATATGTATTTTCTGGAAATTGTAGTATATTTGCTATAGATATTTGCTCCAGCTCCTATGAATAAATGTGTGATTTCTCGTTTCAACTAAAAGTTCAACTAATAAAAGTTTGCTTTTTAGCCAGTGGGATTTTTTCTTTCTCATTCTTTTTGGAGGTGACATGTTCTTCATGGAATCATATTTCCATGTCCCTTAAAGTTTCTGAAAAAGTATATTAAAAAGAAACCTTCATATAGATTTAGAGTTCAAACCATGCGTGCAATTTGGTAGTATCTTGGTCTTTGCTTTTATTTGGTTCATGAACAGAAAGTCTCACCAGGTTTCCCCAGCTTCATAACTAAACAAAAGCACATTGATGAGCCACTTGCTGAGCAGTCTGGCTACAAGTAATCGTCCCACATATAGGACTGATCAGTATCTCATAGGCACAGTATGTTTTTCAGATGTAACCTTGAGGCCGAGTACATTGTGAACAGAACTTCACGTTCAGGCCCAGGGGGTTGAGGGCTTATTATAAATGGAACTAAGCAAGAGTACCAGCAGTTTACAATTCAACTGAAAGTGGAAGTCCTAGATGTATTTAGAGGGGTGGGTGGGCCACCCTTTGTTTAAACCAGATATTTCAAGGTGCAGAGACTTCGTTTTTGTCTGTTATCAAAAAATATGCTGATTTGCCTACCTTCCAGAATTTCGTAGTAAGCATAAAGTATTTTTCCTGCCATAAATGCCTTCACATATGTGTATAGCTTTTTTCCTTAATATACTATTTATTTATTTATTATTTTACTCTTAAGAGAATTTACTAAAATGAGAGAGAGATCACACCTCTTTTTCCCATGAAAAACAAAATAATAGTTTCCAGCTTGGTGCAGTGGCTCACACCTGTAAATCTAGCACTTTGGGAGGCCGAAGTGGGAGGACAACTTGAGGTCAGGAGTCGAGACCAGACTGGCCAACATGATGAAACCCTGTCTCTACTAAAAATACAAGTAAAAATTAGCTGGGTGTGGTGGCGCATACCTGTAATTCTAGCTACTCAGACGGCTGAGGCAGGAGAATCACTTCAACCTGGGAGGTGGACATTGCAGTGAGACGAGATCACACCACTGCACTCCAGCCTGGGTGACAGAGGAGACCCTGTCTCAAAAAAAAAAAAGGATTCCTTTATACTATGCATCACAATTCCAGTTTTCAGACAGGCGTGAATAATACTGATCATTTTACTGAAACAAGGTCTTTACTGGTAACACTCTTGGTCTGTGACACATAGAGTGCATTGCACACACTATTGTGACAGTGTTCTGGCTGGAGATCTGATGCTTAGGTCAACCTAAAAAGAGTGTCGTGAATGTGTTTAGTATACTGCAAGGAGCCAAAAACAGAAAAACACGATTACAAAGCGCTATCCTAGCATACGTTTAAATAGTAAAAATCACCAACTATTTCACTAGTGGTGTCATAGACATAGTATAATACATAGCAGATGCTTGATAAATGGTGACTTGAAATCAGGGTCTTGGAGGGTCAGTGGTGAAGCTCTTAGGAAGCTGCTGTCTTTGATCAGAAAGTGGAGTAAACTCATTTGAGGAGCAGCAGACACCTCCCCTCCAGCCCCCCACATGCACTAGCCTGAGGCTGGCCCAATTCCAGCTTACCAGAAGGTGGAAGAGAGTGGCTACCTGCTAGTTGCCTGGGTTTTTCCTTACTCCTGATCAGTTCTGCAGTTACTCCAGCACTCTGCTCAAATATTTCCTCATTTCACTTGCCTAGGACAGCACCCCCGAGGCTCTGTGTATACTCTATACAGAGCCTGATGCAAATAAGCTGTGCCAATATATTTGTGGCCATTAACTTGAAAATTAAAATTTATTTTGCCTTTGCACAACCATATTGAAAGACTCTGTTAAAGAGATACAGCGTAAATTAGGTGACCAAAAACCGGTTAAGGAAAGGATTTGTTTACAAGAGCCTCCTTTGCTGTTCATGATGCATTTCTGCCATTTCTCCATAATTCATCAAGGTGTACTCAATGGAAAGCTGTAGAGCAGCACACAGCAACAGTCCTTTCCACAAAATTTAGTCTGTGAGAACTGCAGAATATCTTTCAAAGAGGCTTTATCAGGCTGACACATATATTCCAAATGGGTTGAATTACTTGGAAGATAACATTTAAGAATGTCCTTTCCATCAGAATAAAGCCTCTTTTTCTAAGCAATTTTCTAGCAAAATGCAACATCTGATTTTGCTGTCATAATGCCTATAGGACAGCAACCAGGTTACGCCTGCATATGCCACATTGCTGTGAACTTCATAATCTTGTACATTGCTTAGAGTCATCCTGTCTTCCAGCATAGCTGGCATGTGTGGTCCACATGGAATTACAGACGAGACAATGAGATCTACTTGTCTTTGAATAATTATTTCTGCTTCCTATGTTTTTCCTGAGAAGTGATAGATTTTCAAGATTAACAATACTCAGCCATCTTAAAGATTTAATTTCAAAACCAGTGACCGATTGAAACTAATGTCTTTAGACTCCTTGATTCCTTTGGTCACTGTCTATGGAATAGCTCCTGGCTCTCGGAGGTTAAGGGAAGGTCTTGAACTGAATCTCTGCATTTTGTAGGAATGATGTCATTCTTCTTAAAGACCAGACATGCCTAGCAGCTGAGTAATTGGCCACAGGTATCCTATCTACAACATTACAAGAGAAAATTGAATTCCAGTGACTTCGTGATGTCCTATTTTAGTCTTTCCTGTCAACAGTCTTACTAGACCTATTCATCTTGGCTAAACTGAGTTTCTCATCCTTCCACTTTCTTCTTGTCCTTGGATAACTGGCTACCATACTTTCATACATTGACCATACTTCGCTGCAGAATTCTTTATTGTCACCGTGTAGAAACTTGTGTTGTTCCAAAGCTTGCACTGTTTTAAAGGGTCTTTATTTGCACCATCAGTTTCATTCACTCATTTTTTAAAATAGTGTATTAAGTTCCTGATACCTGCTGGAACTGGTCTTAAATGGTAGAGAGGAGGTTGCAAAGATAAATAACACACAGTCCCTGTCCTCGAGGAGCTTAGGTCCAGTGGGAAGTACTGGGAGATAGTTCAAGTGTTAGAGGAGTGAATCAATTGTTAGACAGAAACAAAAGAGGCAAGACCCGCACCTGCTTGTGGGGGTGGTTGGGCACAGGGATGGGGCACCTGCAAGAGGCCCTGAGGGAATGGGTTACTTTTCAGATGGATGACAAACACAGTGCGACTGAGGCAGCCAACCCCCAGGAAGAGTGATCCTAGGAAGCGTGGAGATGTGTGAATATGTGCGGATGCTGCCACATTCAGAGACACGCAGCATTACCCCAAACAGCTAGTGCGCCGTAGGGTCCAGCGTGGCGCACAGGCCAAGCCACAGGGAATCTGCCAGGTGTGGGGACTCGGGCTTAAGCCACAGGCAGTGGGGAGCTCCCAGGGGATTTCCCAGAGGTGAGGGGTGGGGTCAAAGTCGTTCTTTAGAGAGATTCTTTCGGCAGAGCTGTAGAGGACATCTTGAACCAGAGGGATTGAGACAATTCCCAGTGAAGTCCAGAGAACAACAGTTCGGGGGAAAAAAATTAAAAACTCTCTAGCTAGAAACTTATCAGGGAGAGAGAGTGATGGTCCGGGACCACCAGAGTGAGTGACGTGGCCAGGTTCCTGATTGGGGCAGTAAGTGGATTGTGATACTGCACATTGGAAGGCAAGGTCCCATTACCAGTTTTGGTGTTGGTGATCATCGGTTTGGTTTTGGTAGAGTTAAGCTGAAGTTCTTATGGGAAACCCAGGTGCAGATGTCCAAGATGGAGCTTGAAGTTCAGGTCTGATCTGAGGACTTGTGAATCCTCATGAGTCAGCAGTTAATGTATTTTCTGCTTTGATGACAATCTCCACTGTTACGGTTATAATTCCAAGTTGGTGTTTTAAGGCACAATTTTTACTCAGCTGTATTCCATTTCCTTTATTTGGTTTTCTCTTGTTTTCCATCACAATAGCAACTTTTACTTTCCAAAGTCTTCTGTGAAAGGTAAGGGACCCAAAAATGCCTTTTGCTTCCATCAAGATCCTCTCAAACAGTTGAGATTTTTCATGTAAATTTTCTGCCAGCATGAAAACAAAAGATTCTACAATCATCACTTGTTTTGGTAGCTTTCTTTTTTAAAGCTTTCCTCTGCTTTTATTAAAAGAATAATAAGACTTTTTAAAATTCCTAATATCATTAAAACAGAATTCACTAATTATTCTTATCAACCTACTTACAATGTATACAGAAAATAAACAGAATCAATATTCTTCCCCTCCCCCCCCCCCACCAGAGACAGGGTCTTGCTTTGCAGATCAGGCTAGAGCTTAGTAGCACAATTAAGAGCTCACTGTAGCCTCCCCCGGGCTCAAGCAATCCTGCTGCCTCAGCCTCCTGGTTAGCTAGGACTACAGGTATACACCACACCTGGCTAATTTTTTTTTTTTTAACTTTTCATAGAGATGGGTTCTCACTGTGTTTCCCAGGCTGGTCCCAAACTTCTGGCTTCAAGTGATCCTCCTGCCTCATCCCCCCAAAATGTTGGGATTACAGGCATGAGCCACTGCTCCTGGCCATCCTTTTTGAATAATTTTCTTCTTCTCCTTTTTTTTTTCTAGTAACCTACGTATCCAAAAACTCCAGTGAACCCACTCTCCCCTAGTCTGCCCTCCCCATACACTTCGTGTGTGTCCGTTGCACTCTCCCTCCCTCCACCTTGTCCCAATACACACACAGGAACCTATAAACTCTTTTTAATTATTCACAGTTACAAACCCCAAGTGATCTAAGGCAGCTATTGTGTATAATCACCTACACAAGTAATGGTATAGATAGCATTGAACAATCTTGTTCACATTAACACATTTGGAAGAAAGAAAACCACCTTTTGCCAGCGTGACCAACCAGAAACCATGCTCTGTAATCTTCCTCTGCTGTATCTAATTCTCTTTTTTGGACTGCCTCAGCTGCTTTGATTTTTGTGTGCATATGATTTGATTTTTTGTGACGCATGTAATAGATGATTCATTTGTTCAATGCAGGATTCTTAATTGAAAGCAGTTTTTCAGCACCATAAGTGAAGAGCAAAGTACTTGGAAAAAAAAAATCCTGTGTGTGTTTGTTAGCCTTTTGGGAAACTAAGACTTTTTAAATGCCTTTTTTCAATGAAATGAAAATCAAGTTATAAATCCTTGAAAGAACAGGGGTTTATAAGTCACGTTTTAGCAAGTTGTTTGCCCAAAACAGTATGAATAGATGGTTTCACTTTAGTTGTGCGTTTCTGATTGTTTTTAACTAAACAGTATGTGAGGGGGTTGCCATATAGTGCGTGGTTACCTTCTAACTCTGAAATACTAATTTGTCTTTAGAACACAGGGTGGGGACTGGGTAGCTTTTGAAGAATCCAAAAATACTTCTTTCTAAAACTTTCTTTATATAGAATAGATTTGAACTAATGTCCTGATTTTTTTTTTTTTAACATTTTCAGATAGCAAAATTACTCAGTGGGAAGACCCAAGACTGCAGAACCCAGCTATTACTGGTCCGGTCAGTATTCTCAAATTCTGCCTCTTCAGTATAAGATTTTTTGTTACATATTTCCTGTGTATTACTGATAACAGTGATGTCAAGGGACTGGTATGATTGAGTAGTTCACTAGAAATTGAGTACTTTGCTGCCATCTCCTCTTTACCGAAGTTTTCGGGTGAAATACAGCTGCGTGTGCCTTTTCAGATGGATTTAATTATAAAGGAAAAGAAAATAGCTTAATTATGACAGCAAAATTAAACATTTTTTCTTCTCTGTTATCAAAGGGTGGATTATAAGTATAATCAAAATTTCCTCCCTTCCCTTTTATATGAAGCAAAACCAAGCCCGATATTCATAGAGTTTTATCATTTCTGTAGGCCAGGAGTAGTAAACGCATGCAATAAGTTTAAATCTTTTACAACTTTAAAAATCTGTAGAAGTTTGGGTGAGACTGTAGCTAACTTCAGGAGCTGGCAGAGTTAAGAATTTTAAACTCTGCTGACCCACAACGTTACCATGGTTCCCTCTTACATGCTGGTTAGGAAAAAGAATCAGTTCTAATGCAGGTGTGATGACCTCTTAAAAGACCACAGCACACTGTGTTCATAAGATGGTGTGAGAACCCCACTCCCCAGGGCATCGGGAGACACTTGGTATCACACACCTGTGGATGAGTCTGTAGAATGCGACCACACTCATCAGCAGAGAGCACACCACCAGCTTTTGTCAGTGGTTATATGAGTGCAAGGAGGTAATTTGGAATTACAGGAGATGTACTGTGATCAGCAGAAGAATGCAAATTTGGGATTCTTTTACTGGAGGAGCAAAAGGAACAAAAGTTTACTATATCACATGCTGAGCTAAGAGCTAAGAAGCCAGTAGGTAGATTTAAAACTCCAATTTCATGGCTTTAATCTGATTCTGTTCACATTATGTTTTGAATTATTAAGATAGGTCCATCCGAATACTTAAAAGATATTGCCTTGCAAATGTGCCCTGGTAACTGACTACCTTTAGTTATCTGTTGGATTTGTTCGGCCACTTGGGTGCTATTTCCTAGTCAAAGTGCCCAGTAATACCTGGGTAAAAGCAGTCAACATTTTTCTCTATGTGGCTTAAACACTGCCTTACTCTGATGCTTCCTTTTGAGAGAAAGATATATATATATATATACAGTCACAGTTGTTAGAATATTATTTTCGCTTCTACATTATTAGAACAAGGTAAATTCAAGACACTACTCTTTTCAAGGGGCAGACTACTCGACATAACTTTGAAGCCTTTTCAAATATTTCTATCACTTATCAGTCACCAGCTGTCACTCCATCACTACTAGTTCTTATTAAATCTTACTGAAAATTGCTTAGCATCATAAAGCCAAGTAGATTTGCCCCCAAGAAAGAGCTCTCTGTTTTCTGTTAATAAGAGAGCGTTTTTTTACTCTTTTGTTATCATTATTACTCATGATACTGCTTTCAGTAGAAGAATCTATATTTAGGTAATTATCAACTCAGTGTAGACATTTGGCCTTTGTTGTCATTCAGTTCTAAATATTTGGCAGTTTTCATTTGATTTTTCTACTTGACTTATAAATTTTGTAAAATATGCTTTTTAGTTTCTAGAGTATGGGAGGGTTTTGCCTGTTCATTTTTATTGATTTTTAATTTTATTGCATTATGGTCAGAGAATATTGTCTGTAGAATATTTATTATTGGATATTTATTTAAAACTTCACTGGAAGCTTGGTCATTTTTTGTAAATGTTCTTTTTTTGTTTAAAGAGAATGTGTATTGTGTCTTTGGTTGGATATAGAGTTCTTTATGTGTCCGTTAGGTCAAGCCTGTGGTGTTCAAATTACCTACATTCTCGTTGCTGTTTTGCTATTGGATCTAATGAAGATAGTTGTGTCAGTCTCCGTGGTGATTGTTGCTCGGTCAGTGTAGTCTGAGATGTACATGGCTACATTCTCTTTCTCTCTTCGTTCGTATTTGCTTAGCATAGCTTTTTTCTCTTGTGATATTTCAGCTTCTTTCTTGCCTTTTATTTGATTGACCGAGTACTCTCTATTTTATTTTCTCTATGTGCTTGCAGGTTGTACTTTCTATTCTTTTAGCTCTCACATTAAACTTTTTAACCAACCTACTTGACTTAGGATTGAAATGAACCACTGTCTACTCTCCTGGGTAGCGTCAGGACCTCAGCGAACTGGAATGCCATTCTTCCCACTCCCATTTTCCATGTCGTTATTGGGTAGAATTTTGAAATTACCTTGTCTTTAAACTTTTCTAACACTCTAATGGCCATTAATATGTTATCTTTTTTCTCCCTACCATCCATACTGATTTAATTTTACCAAATGTAAACAGATTTATTTGCCCACCCCGTTGGTTTGCCCACCATTGGTTCTTCCATCCGTTTTTTTTTTTTTTTCCTGAGTTAAGTTTTGATCTTAGTATAAGTATAGTACCATTTACGGTGCTTAGTGTGTGGTCTGCTGAGCAGAGTATCAGTATTGCCTGACAGCTAATTAGAAATGCAAGTTTTCAGATCCTACCCCAGACCTACTGAAATCAGCAGCTCTGGGGTTGGGACACCAGTCTTTGTTTTAAAAGTTCTCCCAGGGATTCCAGTGCCCACTCAGGTTTGAGCACCTCTGCCCAGCAGCACCACCAGTGAGCGTCTGAGAGTGGTAATGTCTCGTAGTTTTTGACTCAAAAGGTCTCATGTGACCTCTCTGTTGAATATGAAGTTCAGCTGATGATAGAAATCTTGGTTAAGTTGTTTTCCAGCAGTACTTTGGAGATACTTCTGCATGTCTTCTGGCCTCCATAAATGATGAGAACAGGTTTGCTGTCAATCTCATTGTCATTTCTATGTAGGTAAATTGCTCTTTTTCGCTGGTGATTTTGAATTTTTGTTTGTGTCTTAGATGTTTTACAGTTTCACTATCATCATATATCTATGTGTGGAGTTCTCTTCATCTATTCTGCTTTGGACTCAGGCTTCTTCAATATGGGGATTATGTCTTTCCTCTGTTCTGGAAAATTCTCAGCTATTATTTCTTCACATATTGCATTTTTCCCGTTCTCTAAGCATCTGTTTCTGTAACTCCTATTGGACATTAGTTCCCTTTCACATTGTCTGCTTTTTCTCTTAACTTTTGTGTTTTCTGTCTCTCTCTCTCTCACTGATGTATTGTGAATTATTACTTAGCTCTTCCAGTGAATTCTTTAAGCTTTTTTGTAATCTCTTTATCAGTTCATCGTGTGTATTATTTCAGTGACTAGGTTTAATTGCTCAAAGTTTTATTTGGTCGTTTAAAATTTGCTTTTGTCTTCATGGTTATTCTGTCCTGTTCTCTTTATCTCTTTATTTTTTGATGCTTTCATCTCTTTATTATTTTTAAGATATTTATTTCTTAGCCTCTTTCAGATTATTCACTTATCTCTGTTCCTAGGAACATTAAATTTCCCAGTAAGTCTATAGACTCTCCTTAAGAGCGTAGATTATTGCCTAGTTCAGCTTATAATTTGCGTGTGTGTGTGGGCGCGAGCGTGCATGCATGCAACCAGGAGAGAGTGTGAGCAAGCTCATTTTTTTTTCCTATGAGGCTTTTGTAAGTCCTGACCTGTATTTACTGTTAACTTCTTAGCTTAGGTTCATGCACCCCAGTCAGTATAACTGTGGACCTCATACCCACTTTGGCACAGGCTTGGAGTATGGATTTATTACAGGTCTGTTTCTTTTTGTTTTTCTCCCATTTATGGTCCTGGACAGAAGGTAAGCTTCCTTGCAACTTCCCTGGTCCGGTGGGTAGAGTTTCCTTGTCCCCTTTCCAGATGTTAGGTTTTAAACAACTACTGTTCTTTCTATGTCATGTAGACAGAAGGCCAAGTTCTGTGTCCCCATGGGAGGATTAAAACCCAAGCCCCTATGTCTAGGTCCAGTGCCCACTGACTTCTCTAAATGTGAGTCTTTCTGCTTATCTAGCACCTAGAGTTTCTCTTCCCAGTTTTTAAAAGTATCAGTTCTGAGTAGGCCTAGCATTTCTACATATTTTTTAGGGAGGGGTCCCTTTCTGTGCAGCTCAGTGTTTTGCATTCCTGTAAGTTAGCATGCTCTCTGTGTAACAAATATCACTAGTAATAGCATTTACTAAGTGCTGTTCGTGCATGCTGCTGTAATAAACACTATCTCATGTTGTATAATACTTTCATTTTTCCAAGAACTTTATAATCAGCTGATTTGAAACTCACAGCCATCCCCTCAGGAAGGCAGGGCAAATATTGTTATCTCCAATTTGTCAGAAGCTCAGAAAGCTGATTCTGTTGCTGGCAGTCCCTGCAAGGGTCACAGTCAGGACTGGAGCCCCAGATGCGCTGGTGACACTGATGTCACCACGTCGGGCATGAGCCCTTCTATCCAAGAAGCTCCAATGTCACCTGGAGAGTGATGATGTGGAAACATTTAGAACCAACTTACACAGTAAGGCAGGCTTTCATTCTGTACCCAAAACAGGAACACAGATTTAATGCAGAGCAAAAGGGCTTTAATCAACAGACATGTTCATTTTTCACATGGACTCAATACAAGCTAAACCGTAAGCCAGAAAATGACATTCCAGATTTTCAAGTGAGAACAAATGATTTGATCCAATTAAAAAAAAGAAATGTACATGTAATCTCTTCAGAAGCTGCGCTGTTAGGATATTTGTCCTGGTACGTTGTGCGAAACTTTTCAGGAAGAGAATATAAAAACCTGTTCTTATTCTATCGTGAGAACTACCTCTAGAGAGAAAAGTTAATGAGTACAGGAGGAAGACAGTGATTTTCCGGCTTCCATGCATCATTCCCCAGAAGGAGAAAGGCCTGAAATATCTCAACATTTCCACCCCCGCCTCCTCAGCCCCTGCCAGGAGACAGAGCAGACAAGGGAATGGGTATCACAGACTGGGGGCCACATGTTGAAATCTGTTCCTTGGGGAATTTGTCTTTTAAGACAGTCGAACTTGCATACACAGTGATGACTGTTTAAGCTTTTTTTCTATCGTTTTCGGGAGTGGGGGAACTGTGATGTAACTGTGATGTTTGGAGAACTCTCACGAATACAGGAACAAACAAAAAATAATTGCTGGGAATCACAGACTTTCAGAAATAGAAGAGCCGAGTCACGTTTGTTCTTCCAGTCAAATCGTTCCACTTCACAGTGAAGAAACTCCTTAGTAGAGAGGATGTGTTACAAAGCCAGCTGGTGAGAGTCTACCCCAGAGTTGAGGCCTTCTAACACTGGCAGGAGAGAACAGAAGGAAGTCACTTTTTTAGTTCCTGTGGGGTCATTTTTTTTCCTCATGGCACTAACACGGTTTATTCATTGATTTCTTATTACCTGTTGCTCTCAACAGTGTGTGAGCTCCAGGAAGGAACTGGGAAAGCTACCTTGCTTTATGTACTGTTATTTTTCTAGCACCTAAAATGCCTTCCTTGGAGTAGGTGCTCAAGAAGTATCAGTTGAATGGATCAGCAAATGAACACCAGAAAGTGAGAGAGAAACTAGAGAGGAAATCTTAGTTTGTGATGGGAGGTAGCGTTGGTAGAGCAGAAAGGACAATATCTTTATTGGCTTATGTCAGAACATTGTATTCTTTTTCTTATTTTGGTGGTTGTCCAGGTATTAACAAATGTATGCCTTGCCTAGACTCAGAATTGCTCTGTGGCTTCATCAGACTCAACACTGCCTAAAATAAATAGGATATGAGGTCAAACTTGTCGTTCAGTGGAAAATCAAAGAAGACTGGCTTAAAAACTAAGAAAAGACCACAGGCAGTATAAATTGTCAGTATAAATGTTCCTAAGCTATATAAATATGATGTATTTATTGCTCTTGAATTACAGAGCAAAACACTGACCTCATTTTCTGAAAGAGTGGTTGTTTTGTTTCGGGTTAGTTTTTTGTATAAACATGTCTTAAAACTATAAAGGAGGGAAGTTCTTCCTTTCTTCTCTTTCTGGTCAGGTTAAGTATGGTGAAAGCGTAAGGTTTGGAGTCTGGAGATAGTAGAGTAAGGATCAGTATATTTTATTAACTTAGGCCAAAATGATACCAGCAGAAGTATTCTCTGCTGAAATTCATACTGGTGGCTAAAGAGCAATCAGTTGTTTTCGAGGCTCCCACAGTTATATCTGTGTATATGCAAAAAACAATCCTTTTTGCTTCGTAAAAATACCGTAAGCTTTTTCAATAGCCAAAAGTCAGGGCTCTGACTCTTAAGATATTATGAGCCACTTTACAACATAACAAATAAAGATTATTTAAATGACTACATTAAGATTTTACTCCTTTGCCTGAAGAGATTTCGCAACTTTTGAATGAGTATAGTTAACTGAATTCCCGGGCCTTCAACTGTGGTACCATCATCACTCTGTTTCATAGATAAAGCATTTGAGATTTCAAGAAATCCTTGCCCAAGACCACAAAATATGAAGGGACAAACCTTCTGACTCCTAAATGGAGGATTTTTTGAGAATGCCATCTACCTGATTTTATATTTCTTAATAAGAATGTCAGTTCACTTCCTTTTCTGCTCATTGTATTTCCCTACATAGGTTTTTAAAATCATGATTAGACTTCAGAATGCCAGTATAGGTCATTCTGGGTTGTATGTTAAAAGTATCTAGCCAATAGCTCTTACCTAAGCCACAACAAAAAAGAAAAACAGAAACACCCTGACTCATATTCTGACAAAAGTCACTTGGAAAGCATGTTTCGTTTGTGTAGCGTACCCCTGAGTAGCAGTGTAGCTGTTTTCAGGGGTGAAAGTGCCATTCAAAGCTGATAGCCCTAATCCGTTCTAGGACTTTCCCTGGTGCTGTGTAGACATTATCTAAGTTTTCCGTGGATAATCTGAAAAGTGAGAATTTTCGGTTTATGATTCATGAAATTCTCTTGAATGTTGGCTCAGTATACATAAAATTTCAAGTGTATTGTTTGCTTTATCTATATTTATAAATTTATCTTCCAGGCTGTTCCTTACTCCAGAGAATTTAAACAGAAATATGACTACTTCAGGAAGAAATTAAAGAAACCTGTGAGTAATCATACCTTCCAAAAATGCTTTCTGTTAGTCATGTGTAAGTTACCACAGTTACTTCAGTGAGAACAATTTGTTTGTTACTTTTATATGAATACTAAAATTATTACCTTCCTTTCCTCACTCACTTTGATCCTCCTGGTTCTTCAATCCGAATTTTCTTTTTAACAGAAATGGTAAGTGAAGATTAACTCAGTATTACATATCAAATCACCTGAAGGGTAATTTTATATGTAATGCATAAAAAAACAGGAATAATTTTTATGGGATATAAAATAATTCAGAACCCTAGTCACAAACTCTGGGGAAGCCCATTCAATGATGCACAGTTATCATATTTAATAAACCTGGATCCCAGTTAGAGAAAATGTTCAAATCCTTCCATGTAAATGCAAAAGCTTAGTTTCAACTACAATATTTATAATATAAAGTTATATTTAATTATAATAATTGGCAGTATTAGGTTTAAATGTAATTTTCTGCTTATAATTATCCCTGGCAGTTTAAAACTGAGAAACTCTAAAAACTTTTATGGGCAGTGTTTTAAATTACAACGTTACATTTTCTGATGACACAGCACCCCCAAATTGTTCAACGTTGCGTCCTCTGTTTTACTTTCCGATTCCACTTTAGCATTCTCTCTTCGGTTTTCTCCATCACTATGGTTACACCTCTGGGGAGGGGAGAGAACCTGCCGCAGCTCAGACCATCTCCGGTGGCCTGGGCTCCGTCCCCATTTCTCCCTGCCTCCTCCCCTCAGCCAGTGCCTCCTGCCCGAGACACCTTCTCCGGGTAGGGCACAGTCTTTTCTCTCATTTAGGGGTTTTGGACTCTGTTCCAAAGTCTCGATTCAAGCATTTGTGGATAACTACTATTGAAATGATTCTTTGCCTTCAAAATTCAAATGAATACTGAACATTCCACAGTGTTTCTTTGTGAGTTACGTCCCCTGGTAATGACAGTGACTTGGTGGTCATCACCCAGTCTCACTCTGTGGCTCTCACATAGCAGTGTCTTCTACCTGGAAACCATCTCTGCAGATTTATTCTTACAGTCAGACCAACCCTGGACCACCTCTCTGCAGAAGGCAGTTGCCACAACCTTGGTCAAGTGTTTTGTTACTTTCTTTTCGTTCTTTTTTTTTGTTTGTTTTTGTTTTTTTTTTGGAGATAGACTCTCGCTTTGTCACCAGGCTGGAATTCAGTGGCACGATCTTGGCTCACTGCAATCTCTAACTCCCAGGTTCAAGCGGTTGTCCTGCCTCAGCTTCCCAAGTAGCTGGGACTATAGGTGCGCGCCACCATGCCCAGCTAATTTTAGTATTTTTTAGTAGAGATGGGGTTTCGCCATGTTGACCAGGACGGTCTCAATCTCTTGACCTCATGATCTGCCTGCCTCAGCCTCCCAAAGTGCTGGGATTACAACCATGAGCCACCACACCTGACCTGTTTTGTTATTTTCATGTCAGCGAACCATGCTTTGGGCTGCTTTCCCCACCCTTGGCATAATCAGGGTGCCAGTCCCCATGGCAACAAAATGGACTTAAGGCACCAATGGATTATATTTACCAACTGGAGGCCCAGCCAGAGTTGAGCATGGCCCCAGCCTGGCCAGGTGGGGATTATTGTAGGTTTGATTACCTGGGCTAAAGTCTCTTGAGTGAAACAACAGATAGAGTTCACTGTCTTTCAGTTGCCATTGACTGGAGAGTGCCTACAGTTGTTTATTGAAGGGGGCAAGGAGGATTTTCTTCTTGGCAGCAGAGTTTCTGACTCAGCCTGTGCACTGCTAGTGGATACCGCCTGTCCCATTGTGACACAGCAAGGCTTTCTGTCTGCGAGGGAAAATCCCCAAAGGAGAGAATCTCAGTTGGAACCACTTGTCACTTCCCATTTCTTTGAGGACTGCCATCTTTTCTATGCTTTGTCTTTTTTATTAGAAAGCAAAGTGTGTATTTGCTGTATGATTATGTGCTTTCTTTTGTCTTTTGTGTAGGCTGATATTCCCAATAGGTTTGAAATGAAACTTCACAGAAACAACATATTTGAAGAGTCTTATCGGAGAATTATGTCTGTGAAAAGACCAGATGTCCTCAAAGCTAGACTATGGATTGAGTTTGAATCAGAAAAAGGTCTTGACTATGGGGGTGTGGCCAGAGAATGGTTCTTCTTACTGTCCAAAGAGATGTTCAACCCCTACTACGGCCTCTTTGAGTACTCTGCAACGTAAGTATATGGCCGTGTACACCCAGAGTGTGTCCCCTACTGAGACAGTTGTTTGAATTTAAACGGAATGAAAGAATAAGCAGCTCATGAATTTGAGATGCATTAACGCTGCTGAGTTTATTCTCTCCTCACCCTATGGCCCCTTGCAAGTCTAGAACAGGTTCTGACTCTACCTGGTGAAATAATATACTCTGTAAACATCTAACATTGATTTTTGTCTTGTCTGCTGAGTTCATGGAATTGAAAACATGGACAATTATGGTAAGGAACAGGAGGCGATTTTCATTTGCAGTGTTCGAGAGAACTTGTCAGCATTAGAATCAAAAAAACAAAGGGAGGTATTTCTTTAACAAGAGTGGTTTCCGGGGTCTCTGCATAAAGGCAAATTGTAAGGACTTAGAGGATACAGGACCATGACCTGCTCCTGTAAGGAAAGAACCAGGTTTCCCCTTGAGTTAGGATTTCATCATTGCCAGGCTTGGAAACTGAAGCAGATTAAAGTGCTTTCTGAGCAGTCAGACGTCGGCTACTTCTAGGTCAGCCATTCCTCCTTCAGACTCTGAATCCTCCAAGGCTTAGGCTGAACCCAGGCCCACAGTACAATAGTCACAGACCTTGCTGAAGGGCATTTATCATCACTCCAGCCCTGGGCTCTAAGGGGACGTGGGTTTCCCCACATCTCCCACCTGGTACTGGTCTCCTGGGGCCTCATTTGGAAGGCGGCAGCCTTAGTACATCCTTCTCGGTTGCTCTAGCCAAGAATCGCCCAATTGGTTTGTTGTTACTATCACTGAGTCCCATGAGAAGGCTCACTATGTACAACTTATCCAACTATTGAAGATGGAGGGCAGGGTAGGGAGAAACAAGCTCTCTACCTCTCCTCCACATTTTCAAGGATCCCCCCCGAAGGAATCTGTCTGTGATCACAGTTTGAAATCCACTGATCCTCATGACTGTGAACCAAGCCAGGTCATTTGGACGAATCTCAACATTTGCAGGTTTGCGTTGTTGAGAGAGCCATATCCTGTTTCCGACCCCCTTGAGGCCTTTTCAGAGCAGAGTAGTGATCAGAAGATAGACCAAGGGTTGGGTCCATAGCAAAAATCTTACGCCCAAACCAAAAGCCTCTGAAAGGAATTAACCTTCCTTTATCACAGAGACAAGCTAAAGCACTCACGTCATTGGGAATCCCTGCACAGCCTCTTTATTATGTGGAGTTTCTTATCTCCCCGAGATATTTGGCTGAACCATATGAAATAGACACCTCTGTAGGTCGAAAACAGTCAAACACCAGCAGTGTCGTATGGTTTAATTGACTTTATAGTGCATATGCATCAGCCTTCAAGGTGGGTCCTGGTTGAACATGTGGTAGGTCATGTCCTCTAGCCTGCACCTTTTCACACTAGGCACAGAATGCTCTCAAGGACACTGTAAAAGTTGAGTGACAGGTGGCAAAGAAATACGTAAAATCTTGCATTTGAAAGTGTGATTGGCCTTCTCCTCTCTTTCTTCTCAAAAGGGACAACTACACCCTTCAGATCAATCCTAATTCAGGCCTTTGTAATGAAGATCATTTGTCCTACTTCACTTTCATTGGAAGAGTTGCTGGCCTGGCAGTATTTCATGGGAAACTCTTAGATGGTAAGTCTTGAAGTAATAAAAATAGCTCAGTGCTGCTGGTGGTTCCCTGGGAGGTGTCTTCTCTTTCACATCATGGGTTTTTAAGCAAAAGCTTCACTGGTTACTCATAAAGTATTTTTGTGTTGTGCCCATAATGGATGAGCTTTTCTCTGGTAGCTTATTTTGGGCACTGAAGACATAGTGTCTACACACAGTTAAAAACAAAAGTTTTTTAACTTCAGTGTAAAGCACAGAACATTATGTATGTATACATTTGTATGTTTTCTGGAATAACTTTAGCGAAAGCAAGATTTGATAACAGATGGGAAAAAACTAATTGAAAAGTTAATTAAAATGATCTCATCCATCCAATATTCTGTGATTATTGCATTTGTCCCCAAATTCTTTTTTTAATTTGAAGGGACTAAATAATTTCAAAATAATGTTACTGCTCAGCTAAGACGTTAACCCTGAAACAACGTAAAATAATTTCATTCTTATTTAGCGCATATAAGTCATGGAAGAATTTCAAGGTACCTTAAAGAAGTCAAACCCTCCACCTGGCAGTATCTATACGTTTATAGTAGCGACGTCTAAAAGATTTGGTCATTTCAAAAGTAGTGTCCTTAAGAAAACACTACAGAAATCGTGAGTGAGGAAAAAGCATTAGAAATATTTTTTAAGAGCTTGGAGGTAGAGTGGTTGAGGGTGAGAAGAAGAAGAGGAGGATTTGAGATTGACATTGCAATAACTTACAAGAAAGGTATCTCCAAGGGAACTATGTTCATTGCATTTATGGAGCCTTAGCTATTCTAATAAATACTTGGTATACACTCTGTACTTTTCCCATGAGTATATTTTTACTGTTAATTGGTAGCTGATATTGATGCTCTGATTTTAATACTTTATTTGGTGGGAGGGAGGCAGTAAATAATTTTTTTCCTCTAGAAGAAAACTAAACCACACCCTCTTATGTGTCGTGTGAATATATTTTAATTTCCAGCTTTGGAGTCATGCCGTAGATTATTTTAATCTGCTCAAATTCACTCCAACTTTCTCAGAATGTTGGTTTAGTCATGGTATGCAAGTGAGAAGATGCCATTAGTTGCTACAGCATCTTTAATACCCTCTATTACAGGGGATAATAGAAAGCATAAGATAAGATCCTGACCTCTGTCAGCTTATATTTTAGTGGGGGGAAAAGAGATGAGAACAAAACCAGAAGAATCACAGAGATAGTGTCCGAGCAGAAGGGAACACATTGAGTCCTCAGAGGAGAAAACAACTTGGCTGGAGGCTCAGGGAATCTTTCCCAGGATGAGCTACACCTCGGAGGTAGGGTAGCATTTGAGCATTCAGAAGCTGGGGTCATTTCAGATGAGTGAGGACCAGCTCAGAGTCAAGGCTCTGTGGAAGGAGATGGATGGAAGCAACAATCACTCAGGGTCTCTAGGAGCCAGCTAAAGTGACCCCCACAAGAGTGATTACGATATAAACCTGGAATTGCACATTTAAGAGTCAGAGTGCACACAGATGGGCCTAGTCCGCAGCGTCTTCAAGTTTCCCACAGATGGGAACGTCCCTGTTGGCAGGGCTCATTCTGCATATCTCTCCATTGCTCCCCGTGGTCAGCTTCATGCTTTTACTTCCTCAGACGCTGGAGTCTGTTGGGGTCTGTAGCCCTAGGGCCACGCTGAGCCAGGGAGAGTTGGCCTGTGCTGCAAAGGGTTGGTGCCTGGTATGGGGGTGAAGGACTGGAAGCAGGAGCCCGAGGTCCCAGATCTGGTGGGATCAGGGCCCCATGTGAGGTAGTGTGTGATCCCTTTGGATCAGGTGAAATAGAGGCCCCTGCAGAGCGCCTGCATGGTGGGAGGTCGACGTCACTGCCGTTGCCTCCTAGAAGTTTCTGCCGTCCCTCCCCGGGAGGTTGCACAGGCCCTTTCCGTGGCCTCCCGCATTTCCAGCCTGTCCCCTTCCCGTACTTTCTCCCCATCGCTGCCCAACCAATGATAACAAAAGGCAGATGAAATTTCACCTGGCCTTTCATTGACTCCCCGCTGCCCTCAGCACCCCATATGGGCTGTGCACCACCGACCCCTTCTCTGTCCTGTCCACCCACCCTGGCAAACTGCTTGCAAGTCCCCAGGATTGTTCCTCTGCTTAGTATGCCCTTTTCTCCCCCAGTTCCTATGCCTGATTTGCACTGCAGACTCTGCTTGACCTTGAAGTTCATCTGTCGCCTCCCAGAGGCCTTTCTGGTCCCGCTCTGCTGCGCCCTCTTTCTTAGCACGGCTGCCATCATGCCTCTTTCCCCCGACCTCACCATCTCGCATGTGCCATACCGCAGAAGGCCCTTGGTTTCTCCATCCTGGTTTCTCATTTACATTGAAAGCAGGTTCATCTTTTCTTTCATGTTCTGATACATAGCAGTATCAAAGACCTGAAACTAAACCCAGCATTTGTCATATTTTAGGTTTCTTCATTAGACCATTTTACAAGATGATGTTGGGAAAGCAGATAACCCTGAATGACATGGAATCTGTGGTGAGTACATGCAGGTCACACGCTGGCCATCGCCGGGCACTTAATGCTTTATGAGAAGGTACTGGAGAGCCACGTTTGTAGTCTCAGCCATGTTTATGGGTGTTTCATTCCATGTGAACAACAGGAGACATTTAATTGCTTGAAAACTTCATTAATCCACCTAATTCTTGTAATGAGGAAATCATTGTTCACATTTCCTGCGACCATGGTACCTATGGTGGATACATCCAAATCCCAGTTGCCTATGCTTACTAAATCCAAGAGACAGCTGAAGATCTATTGTAGCCTGTGTTTTCTATAAAAACTACTACTACTAAGGCCGGATGCAGTGGCTCATGCCTATAATTGCAGCAGTTTGGGAGGCTGAGGCGGGCGGATCACAAGGTCAGGAATTCAAGACCATCCTGGCCAACATCGTGAAACCCCATCTCTACTAAAAATACAAATATTAGCCAGGCTTGGCACCGTGCACCTGTAGTCCCAGCTACTCAGGAGGCTGAGGCAGGAGAATTCCTTGAACCCAAGAGGCAGATGTTGCAGTGAGCTGAAATTGCGCCATTGCACTCCAGCATGGCGACAGAGCAAGACTTCGTCTCAAAAAAAAAAAAAAAACTGCTGCTACTGAATGTTGAGAGCTTCATCGGCTATCCCTCTGTTTCCTAACCTCATAAAAATAGCAAAGGCAAAGGTCAAAACAGTAGAAGAATATCACACAGACATCCTAGACATAGATGAGCAACGCTACAACTTAGTCAAGTGAACACTTGAGGCGTTCTTCAAGTAGTGATTTGGGTTTTCCTATTGCATTAACATTAATTTTACCTAGACAGACCATTTTAGAGTTGGAAGGATTTTCTATAAAACAATATTGATGTTCTTTTTCACTTTCTTTTTTTTTTAACTTTCGCTTTTTTTTAACTTTCCTTTTTTTAATTTTGCTTCTGTTTTTCTTTTAATGTACCTATACTCCACGTCTACGTCCAGAGGGTATGGGTGTTTGCCCGCACACCAGCACACACACAGGGCCACTGGGAAGTGTGTTTGTCCATTTTGGGTTTTCGCAGCTTATTCATGTTTGCTCACTTGAGTTAAAAAGCCCCTGCATGACTTCACCCACCTGTGGTACCAACTATATCTTGGGCACGATTGGATAGATGAGCTGTGTCCTCAGCCCTGACCAGCGCTGACTCAGTGTTTCTGCCCCTCCTCATTGTATGAAAGGAGAGGAAGAGGCCATCAGTGCCCTTGAACCTGCTGCTGGTTTGTCAGTCATGGTGGGTCAGGATGCACATCCACGATTCTAGTCTCCACTTTCACCTTGTATTTGTGCTCTCTGCTTTCATCACTGTATGATGAAGATGCTAGGAACATAGGAATTTCTCTTAATTTTATACCATATGCTGACAGTTAGTGCTTAAAATATAGTGCATGTATTATTTTTCCCCTCTTCCAAGCCTGTCGTGTTTCCAGCAGGAGAGACCATGGGGAGACCAGGAACTGTAACTGTGACTGCTGCTCTGGATTCTGAAACCAGAGTGACCATCCTTTTTGCTGCCATTAACTTGCAGAGTGATCAAAGCACAGGAGAGGGCATAACTTAAAACTATTGGTATTTACTTAGATGGAACATTATTTTACTTACTTGTTTTTTTTGGAGACAGGGTCTTACCTGTTTGCCGGGCTGGAGTGCAGTGGCACAACCATAGTTGACTGCAGCCTCCATCTCCTGGCTTAAGCGATCCTCCTGACTCAGCCTCTCAGGTAGCCAGGACTACAGGCACACACCACCATGCCTAGCTGATTTTTAATTTGTTTAGTAGAGATGGGGTCTTGCTATGCTGCCTAGGCTGGTCTTCAACTCCAAGCCTCAAGCTCTCCTCCTGCCTTAGCCGCCCAAAGCCAAGGGTTACAGGATTATAGGCATGAGCCACCATGCCCAACCTAGAACATTCTTTGCCCTTCCTAATTTCCTCAGATATTTTCACTCAAAACTTTATTTTTTATAGAGACAGGGTCTCACCATGTTGCCCAGGCTGGTCTCTAATCCCTGGGCTGAAATGATCCTCCCACATTGGCCTCCCAAAGTACTGGAATTACAGCCATGACATTTTCACTCTAAAAGGATAGAAAGTATATTGACCAGGCTGGCCAACATGGGGAAAACCCGTCTCTACTAAAAAAACAAAAATTAGCCAGGCTTGGCACGTATTCTTAGCTGCTCAGGAGGCTGAGGCAGGAAAATCACTTGGAGGAGGAGGTTGCAGTGAGCCAAGATTGCACCATTACACTCCAGCCTGAGTCACAAAAAGGAAACCATCTCAAAAAAAAAAAGAAAGAAAGTATACTGATCTCTGTATGTTAAATTTTGTGGACCAGTACGACAGGCAGCTTCATCCACATCCAGACTAGGTCCCTTCCACTGTGTATTACTAAGGACAGGATTTAACAACTGCAACCCCAGTACAACCAAAGCAGTTTGTTTGTTTATATTTTAAATTAAAGAAGATTTGGGTTGGATGGAGCAGAAAACATTGCATTAGTAATGTAATTCTTGAGCCTTCTGCACAGAAGTACATTAGAACCTAATTATTTAAAGAAGTCAAATGAGCTTGTATTTTGGAGAAAAAAATGCTGAATTTTCCTTCCTGTGTCGTTTCTGTAGGATAGTGAATATTACAACTCTTTGAAATGGATCCTGGAGAATGATCCTACTGAGCTGGACCTCATGTTCTGTATAGATGAAGAAAACTTTGGACAGGTACATGTGGGTAACCCTGGAAATGCTGCTTTAGCTTTCAAGACGCATTTTCTTCTTGACAGGCTGTAACACAACTTTGCTGGACAATTAGAAACAGCCAGCAGGAGCTGTAGGTACTAATTATCATCCCATTGTAGCAGCACCTTCTTGTCAGGCTGGGAAGCCGCACTCCAATTACAACCATTTCTCTCTTGCAACAAAGTGACAGAAATTCCAAGAGGTACTTTAAAAAATACTGTGATTGTTGACTTAGCATTGTAAATACGTGACCAGGAGTGGGTGATGTGGGAGGGGCCTTGGTTTTTCCTCTGTTTTATGGTCCTGTTGTCATGGCGACATTTGTCTTGTGGGGCTCAGCATGGCAAGCTCAGGTTTTTCTGCCGTTCCTTCTGCTTTGCCCCCACGCTGTTATTCAGGCTGGATTAATCCTCAAAGTCAGTTTCAGACTGGTCAGCAGGGATTTGGTTGGACCACTGAAAGTGGATTTCAAAGATAAAGTGGCCTGCCTGGAAATCTTCTTATCATCCTAGGAATCTATAAGATGTATCTATCTCAAATCTGAAGACTTTGCTTCATCTGCCACCCAGGCTTGGGAGGTATTCTCAAGATATTCTCTGACCCTGGTACCTGTCCTTCCACAAAAGCCTAGAGATATTTCCCACCTTTCAGACTGAATCTCCATGGCTGTGAAATGAATTAGACCATAGAACTCGTTGTAAGGGTTGCCATCTGAAAAAAAATGAAATAGACTTGTTCTTTATTGCTAGATCTCAAAGACTGCTAGAGAATCTTTGAGAAAAGAAGCTGATGCCAGTAGATATAAAGGATTTAATGACAACTAAGAGTTAAAGTTTTTGAATAAGAAAATAATCACATCAATATCAGAATCACTTGTTATTCCCATGTCCTCTGGTTGAGCCAGGAACCTTTAGTCACTAGTGCAAGTCCTGAAGGCGGGTGGCACTTGTAGAGTCCATAGCACCCTTCAGTTGGCTGGGGAGGCCCAGAGAAGGACTTCACGCGCCAGAGGCGAGAGACCTTGTGGCTTAATGTAAATGATTAAGTTCATTACAAATCTTTTGTGCCCCCTCCACCCTGCCCCTCCCTTTTTTTCCCCTCTGTGTTGTGCGTTATGCCTAAGAATCCTCACAGAGAAGCGGACACTGTTCTTGTGATGGGACAGGGAGGAATCTTTTCGGCTGCTGCCCCTCCAGGTCTCCAGCGGCCTCCCCAGGACCCAGAGCACGGTGTGTCCCCAGCCCTGTCTGCCCCCTTTCTCTGCTGCCTCTGACACCAATGGCTCACTGCCCCCAGAGGCGCCTGCAAGGCACAGTGCCTTCCCCTTGGGCTCTCACCGCTTCCCACTGATCTCCAGTCCCCTGGAAGCACATGCTCCTGTGCTGGCCCTGTGGATGCAGGTGTCACCCTGCCAGCTGTCCTCCACCCACCGCTTTTCTGTCTCGCCCATGCCGTCTGGATGTCCTCATCCTGCCCGTGGCTCTAGCTGCGTCTGTCTCCGCTCACCACCAGCCTCTTATTTCAGGCCCACATCTACCTTCCAGCCCCCAGGCTTCCCAGGTTTGACCGCCTCCTGAACTGCTTCTCCTGAAAGGCTCACTGGTCCCAGTGCCAAAGCCACTTCTTCCTCCCCAGCCCCCACATCGGTTATGGTCTCATCAGTGCCACCACCCTCCCTTCCCACCTGACACTTGGGCGTCACTTCAGAATCTCCCTGTCTCCTCATGCAGTCTCCCCATGCCTAGGGTTGCTGTGTGCCGTGACTCTCCGTCCTTGGCATGTCTCTGTCTCTGCACTCCCCTGGACTGTGCCCTGATCACTTCTTGACTGTGCTGCCCTCACAACCTCCTGCTGGCCACCCTCTTTCCTGTTTTGCTGCTGTCTACCCTGTTCTCGAGTGCCTTCCAGCTGTGTGCCCCTTATGGAATATTTCTGAAATGCAGCCCTGAAGATGTCATTCTACTTGGCCATCTCATGACCTTCAGCATAAATGAAAACTTGTTAGCATGGTGTATGACCCCTCATGATCCAGACCTGCCCACCTCCGGCATTACCCTCCGACACCTCCTTCCTATCACCCTCTCAACAAACCATGTGACTTTAACAGTGTCCCCAGAGACACCTTGGTGCCACATCGCTGGCTCTACAGTGCCCAGTCTATACTGACACATTCTCGTTCTTTCTCCCAACGCATTCTCTTTCTCTCTCCCATCACCTCTTTCCTGCCATCCTCGAGGTACTGGCTGACTTGCTGTGCGCTGTAAGCCCCCTGAGGTCTTCTGGGTCTCTCCAGTGCTCAGCATGTAGTTGATGCCTGCTGTGTGCTTATTGAGCAAATGATTGACGAGTGCTAACCTGGCTTATTAAAAATGTTACTAAGGTTGTAAGTAATAGAAATCCTAAGTATGAGAAAACAAGATCAGTGGAATCATAGTGGCTTTTTTTTAAAAAAAAAAAAAAAAAAAAAAAGGCTGGACCTTTGGAAGGGCTTAAAATGCCAATTTCCAAACAATTAGACGCGGTTAGTCACCTTGGAAGTATCTTCCTTTCATTTTTAACATATGAAGGAAGGAATGGAAGTCAAGAACCAAGGAGGACTTAAAATCAGTCTTGTGTGTCAAATGCATTAAAAAAGTCTTTTTGTGGATCCACTCATAGAAAACCATATGGCCAAATTAACCCAATTCAGAAAACTATTAGCAATGCTACAGTCAGAAGCAAATGATCTGGGAAACCTTCCTAAATGTAACTGTTTCCACCTCATAAATGAAAATTAAACACTGGATGTTGGGATTTTTAAGCAGGCTTCTAATAAAGATTCTGATGGTCGTTTAGGCCAGATCTCATTAAAAACAGTTCTCAGGCTGGGCACGGTGGCTCACACCTGTAATCCCAGCACTTTGGGAGACCAAGGCAGGCAGATCACAAGGTCAAACGATCGAGACCATCCTGGCCAACATGGTGAAACCCCATCCCAACTAAAAATACAAAAATTAGCTGGACGTGGTGGCACACACCTGTAG
Source organism: Cacajao melanocephalus (assembly GCA_963573385.1). Lineage (NCBI taxonomy): Eukaryota > Metazoa > Chordata > Mammalia > Primates > Pitheciidae > Cacajao > Cacajao melanocephalus. The sequence continues at coordinate 19,201 of CAUYLG010041950.1, read as the reverse complement.
TCCCAGCTGAGGCAGGACAATCGTTTGAACCCTGGAGGCAAAGGTTGCAGTAAGCAAAGATCACACCACTGCACTCTGGCCTGGTGACAGAGCGAGACTCCATCTCAAAAAAAAAAGTTCTCAGACCACCTCATTTAATGTTGTGAATTCTGACTTTTGGGTAGGATCAGGTAGAGTAATACAGTAATCAAAACAGACCCACTAGATGAGTAAGATAAGAATTAGGTGCCCACTTTGTTAAATTAACTGCCTTTCCTTTTTAAGAGAGCTAGCCTGATTAATGGGGAACTGATGTGTTTATTTTGCACCCTGGGAAGGAATTTAGAGCGAGTTAAGCAGCCGTGTATGGATCTCATGTCCTGTATCCAGTCCATCAGCAAGCCTTGTTCACACACCTCCCAAACCTTTCTCACTTCTATGCATTCTCCCGATCTCTAGCTCACACCCAAGTCTGAGCTCCTGTCTTCCCCCCTAGACTCCTGACTGGTCTCTGTACGTCCAATTTGGCTTCCCATAATAGCACAGTGGTGTTTTTGGAATATAAAAATGAGTATGTCATTTATCTGCCAGAAACCTTCAGGGGTTTCCCCCTGCCCTCGAGATAAAGACCCTAACCTTACTTTGTCCCACGAGGTCCTGTGTGGCCTGACTCTGCCTGCTCCTCCCCAAGACTCATAAATCACAGGCCCTGCTAGTCTTGTGGAACACAAGCCCTTCCTGCCTCAGGCCCTCTGCTTCCTCTTCCCTCTGTTGGTAGCACACGCCCTCCCATTCGCAGTTCAGATGTCGCTTCATCAGGGAAGCCAGCTCTTGACCCAGATCCTGTGTATCTTCCATGCCTGCCCCATGGCATGTACCACAGAGGCTTTGCATTTGTTTGTCTGAGTACACTTGTCAGTACGTGGTCAGCAGCGTCTGTGTCTCCCACGCAGCATCCTCCTGATGATGGCAGCTGCATGCCTGCCCTGTGCTCACTCGCTGTTGTGTACTTCCCACTGGCACATTGCCTGGTGCATGGTGGGTACTTGAAGTATAGTTGTTGATGTGGAAATCCAGGCATTAGCGTGATGCCCATGCAGGCCTCTCGCCTCGCTGGCCCTCTGCAAAACGGTCGACTCTGACCCAGAAGGAAGCCCATTCCTCCCCATTACCAGTCAAGTCACTTTCTCAGTGGGGCAAAGCGAGTGCAGTTGCCATGGGGTGAAAGAGACATGGAGTCAGCCTTCCACGGTGTTTCAAGCTTCTTTTTTTTTTAAATTTCACAGTTAGAAATATCAGACCATGAAGTTTGGTAGCTGTTGCTTCATGTAATGAAACTGCAACTGCAGCTGTTGCCATTATTTTGCAATTTGTTTTCTTTCTGATCAGCAAGAATCTGGAGCTGCTGGTTTCTAGGGCCTAATATGAAAGTTTCCACTGAAGAAATGTCAGTATTTGAACTATGATCCTGTGCCAAGCAGGAAGAATAAACCATACCCCCATTCACTGCTGTGCACACACACCCACTCCCACCAGGAGGAGGGGCCCTTTTAGGGCTGTAACATGTAAAAATTCTTTATTGCAAGTTCATTAGAACAACGTCTGATTCGATTGATTGTTTTTTTGGTTTGTTTGTTTTCTGAGACAGTCTTGCTCTGTCGTCCAGGCTGGAGTGCAATGGCACGATCTCAGCTCACTGCAACCTCTGCCTCCCGGGTTCAAGCGATTCTTGTGCCTCAGCCTCCTGAGTAGCTGGGATTATAGGCACATGCCACCATACCCAGCTAATTTTTGTATTTTTAGTACAGACAGGGTTTCACCGTGTTGGCCAGGCTGGTGTCAAACTCCTGACCTCAGGTGATCTGCCCGCCTTGGCCACCAGAAGTGCTGGGCTTACAGGTGTAAGCCACTGTGCCTAGCCTGATTTGGTTGTTTTGAAGAGGTGGCAGAGTTTTTGAGAGGCTGTGCAGTAGTAAGGGGGAGGAGAGCATGGGCAGCAGCCATATAGGAAGGTTCTTTAGGATCAGGTCTGGATTAGCTTGAGCCAGTCTCCATGGGAACAATCACCTGAAGGAGGCAAAAATGGATTCTTGGAGGAGGAGATCATCTCAAACGTTAAAGTGGTTTGTGGCTCTCCCAAAAGCCACAGCACATACCACTGGTGTACTGTGAATCTCTCTGTTAAGACTTCACAGAGAGAGGTAGGCCATTGGCAGAAAGAATCTAAAAAGGCTCCTTGGGTGATAATGAATTAAAAGGTTAGGAAACACTTGGGGGAAGGCAGTGGGCAAAAAGGAAGAAACAGTCAATGTGAGGGAGAAAGGTGAGGGCAGACCACATCCTGGCAGAGCCAGAAGGAGCCAGACCAAGAGCCCAGAGCTGGAGGTGGCTCCCAGGAGGGTGGAGGCCCCAGCCCCCCAAGCCAGTCAGGGACGCAGAGGGTCGGCACCTAGGGAGACAAGAAGTCAGAACGCTGGCGTGGACTCACTGCCTCCGTGCTATCAGTAGTTGCACTGATGTCTGCTGAAGAGGCTGGCTAGGTGGAGTGATGGGGGGTGCAGGGCACTGACTGCCCCCAAGGCCATGCCTGCAGGATTTGTGAGCACCATCAGTGGGTATTTGCCCAGCAGTGCTCGGTGTCCAAGAATGAAGTCTGCCAAGTGGACAAGCCTTGCTCCACCCGAGTCCAGTATATTCCATATGATCCAAGATGTTTCTCAGTAGCCTCCCAGGCAGTGCAGAGCATCTGTGGAGACTCAGGGACACGTGTGGGAATCGGATTGTTAACTGGTCAAGGCGGGGAGTCCCCCAGAGGTTCCTCTGATCTCTGCAAAGAAGAGAGCCAAGTTTCTGCGGGGCCAGGAGATGTAAAGAAAGAGGAATGTTCTGCTGCAGTTTTTCCCCACAAGCGCTTGCTGAGCACCTGCTTGGCTGGGCTCTGCGTTCCTTGTGTGGGGTCCTCCAGGAGTCCAGGCACAGGCGGGCAATGCCCCAGAAAGCCCAGGGAGGGAGGACTGTGCATTTCGTGGCTGAAGGTGGCAAGAATCCACGCCACAGAGGAGCCACTGCAGACTGCTCGCCAGGGAGCAGGGCCCCTGGGTGCCAGCACCAGCTCCATCTGCGGTTCGCTGTTTCTCCTTGGTCACCTTGCAGGGTCTCTGCCTCCTCTGGGATGCTGGCCACCCTCATGTGGGGCCAGGGCACTGCCACAGCACCTGTAGGAGATGCGTGCGGTGGAGAGCGGCCCCAGTACAAAGCTGCCTCAACTTCTCCTGCTTAGGGCTGACAGTTCCATGTCGCGGTGCCACCCTGCACTCCGTGCAGAAGACATGCAGTCCCTCCCCTCCTTTGGTGGCAACAGCTGACGTTAAGAAGGCACAAATTTGGGAGAAAGGAGAACACAGGCTGTATTAGAGCAGTGGACAGGCAGGAGTGGAGGCCCGCAGGGAATCTGTGTGGCCGGAGGTTAGAGTCAGATAGCCTGGGCGTGGTCCCCGCTTCTCCAACCCCCGTGGAGCCTCATGCCCAACCAGCAAGGACTCAGGGGCTCCGGCTGGTGGCAGTAAGGCAGTGTGGCGGGCTGGACACCACACCTGCACCACAGGAGGCGGTCTCACCATCAGCCCCCGACAGCGGTCTCAGACGTGGAATTTGAAGAGTGGTCATTGCTTCTCATGAAAATGTCACCTGTAACGAACCCAAGAGGGATGCATTTCTGTACCACTGAGGGCTTGAGCCTGGAAGCACCAGGATCTAGGGGCTTGACTCCTAACCCAGTGGCTTCAGGAGCAGAACTGCAAGCCCCCCTCCTCCTGTGCCCGTCCTTGGGCCCTCCCCTCACTCCCCCACAGAGAAACCCAGGGTCAAAATCAACCATGAGACTGGACGGCTGCCCACAGGATGATTTACTGCTGTGACCTCATTGTTTAGCATGGGTAGTATTGGCCCATTTTTCTTTTCTTTCAACAATTATTAGTTTATCTGATTATAATATTAACCTTCATAATAAAAATAAAGCCAGTTTAATAAAAATATGTAAAATAAATGTCACTTATTCCCAGTATCTCAGGAAAACTCAGGGTTAAAATTTTTAGATCTATCTTCCAGAATTATTCTCTGTAAGCACAAACACAGATTTTTTTTTACAGAAGTGGAATTGTACTCTGCATACCATTTTCAAATTAATATATCACACATACCTTTTCATGTTAGTAAAATCAGTCTATAACATTCTAATGACTACGCTCAATTTTATTTTGTAGACATGCCATATATTTTTAACCATGCCGCCTGTTGGTAGACGTTTAGGCTATTTCAGTGTTTGCTATATAAACATGTAATTCTGTGTAACCCTGGAATACTTACATATGTATATGTATTATATATATAAAATGTGAGTATTATATAGATAGGAAAAACATAAATGTATAATCTGGAATATACGTTTTCTGTACTTGACTAATTTTTTCCCTTGGTATAAACTCCAAAGGAGAAATTACTGTGGGAAGGGGTATGTACTTTTAAAATTATGATGCCTGTTGCCAAATTCTAATATCTTTGGGAAAAGATTGAACCAATTAGACTTCCTCCCACAGCGAAGGGGAGAACCAGTTCTCTGCACTTGGCGACACTGACTTATTTTCTCTTTTCGTCCCTGGGTGCTGCTTTTGGAGGAAGCAGAGTGTTTTCCTCCTTAGCCCTCCCCTCCCTACCTTGTCTGTGGCAGACCCGCTCATTCAGTAGCTCTCTGGAAATTACAACTTTCAGGCAACACCAAGGAAGGCTCTCTGATCAAAGAAAGGGAGACAGATGAGTGCTGGAAGGTGTGTATTACAGGGATTGTGCATACTTACCTACTTCACCTCCTTCCCTTTCCCTGTTGTGGGGGAAAGGGTGGGAGGAAAGATTTGGCCTTCAGCGTAGCCGAGCTATACCAAAAGCCTTCTCAATACCAATGCCTGAACTGGGATTTATTAACCTGTCATTGATGTGGATCTGATAAGAAACTCTTACTAAAGGAACAAGGCAGTCTGGGTAGGAATGAACGGGGAAAAAAAGAAGAAGCAACCAGGGTTTATTAACACGTAGAGCAAAAGATATGAATGAATGTCTATGCACCTCTGAAAACCAGCCACGAACTGGCAGTGTTTCACTTTAGAAATATCCCCACCCCACCCTCAAGTGGAAACTTTCGCATCCTCCATCCCCGACACAGCCTGTACGGGGCAGGGGCAGATGACCCCTGGGAGAAAGTGGGATGCACTGGGACGGCAGCTGGAAAGGGAAATGGAGATGTGAAGGGTGTCAGCAAAACCAGAAACACAGCAACAGGATTAAAAGTCACATTGGGCACAGTGAAGAGTTGAATTGACTTTGCAGAAATGGAAAGCATGGTGGAAAAATGAGATTCCTTCCTGAGTAAAAAGAGAAAGAGAATGTAGTGGGACCGGATGGATGATGAATGTGTTTTATGTTGGAAAGCCATCTCAGTGTGAAGGAGAACAAGAGCTAGTGCGTAGAGAAACTGCATGAGAGACACAGATGCAAGTGCTCGGGTCAGAGGGCTCAGGATCTCCTGGGCGCAGGTGGCAGGACCAGGGAACCCCTGGAGGCGGCCGTGCCGGAGCACAGAGTTCATCATAACGTGGAACTTCTATCCTTCTTGGGGACCACGCTAACACTTACTCTGGAAAACCCTCTGCCCCGACTTGGTTTACTCTATAATGCAACCAGTGGGCAGAGGGAACCCCATGAAAATAGTGATGCACCTTGCTTTCAGTAGGAGAGTTGTAGGTGGTATGTTTTTCTACCTTTTTTTCTCCAAAATTTCTACAATGAGAAAAAACATTTTAAAATAGGCCTCTCTGCCTTCTCTCACGCTGGTTACTGCTATATATGGCATCATGGTAAGCTGGGTCTGGGTCAGGGCACAGGAGAAAGTGCTACCCTGATTGCAGCTGCTTTATTCATGATCATGGGTGGCGCTAAGGGAGGAAGCTTTGGGGCAGATGAGTAAGGAGAAGGCGTCTGATGCAAATAAAGTCTTCAAAAACCGGATGAATCTGTCTTCTTCAGCCTGGATCCTTAAGCTTCTTTCTTGTCTTTAAGTTTCTGTTTGCATTTTTTTGAACGAAATACCATGCATCCTTTTTTATGACTATAAAATGTAATTTTCAGACACAGAATGCATTAGAATTTGGATCTCTGGAGTCTTGATGGGTGTACCCTGTTCTCTATTAAGCATAATTAGTTTCCTGATAAATGAATAGCAGATGAAAAAATGTTGCTCTTCATTATTGCTAACATATGAAGAACAATTAAAAGTCATAAATAACCATAAAATAGTTTGCCTTTAATGATAGCATCTTTCACTGTGTTAACGTTTTAGCAATTTAAAAGCCTCATTGGACATTCTCTTGTGCACAGAGCCCCTTTGCCAGGAAATATTTCTAAATACATGTTGTCTTCCCTTTATAGTGAGACATTGTTACTCAATAATAATATTATGGAAGATAACTTCGCAATGGTAATTGTTTTATCTTTGTAATTACAGACATATCAAGTGGATTTGAAGCCCAATGGGTCAGAAATAATGGTCACAAATGAAAACAAAAGGGAATATATCGAGTACGTATACACATATTTACAGTCTTTTCTTGGAATAAATTGAACAGCATGTTTGGTCACTGTTCCTTGCTGAAACAGCTCATGCATTTATTATGGGCATGAGTTTATTGGTCAGTTTTCAACAATATGAGTTGTTTTTTGGTTTGGGCTAATGGGAAGTTGAATGTGGGATGGGAAGTCTGACTTACATCATGACTCCAATGAGCTGCGCTATAAAGGAGCAGCAGAGGGAGAAAAGCTCTCCATTAGTGAGTAATATGGCAAATACTCTTTTAGAATACGTGGATGTCAACTAAGATTTAGAATTGCAACAGTAGACCATGATGTCAGTGACCAGTGGGGCAAAATTAGGAATCAACAAAGATAAAATATTTTGTCTCCCTCCCAACTTCATTTGCATAATAGAAATGTATAAAAACAGTTAAAATGGATAGGAAGAATTCAGCACATGCAACCCTAATGAATTGTGTCTGATATTTGTAGTATTCTTAATCTCAGCCTCTGTTGGTGGAGTAAAACGTTGAGTCCTTTTGGAAGCCTGGCTGTTAAGTGGTTCTGAGACATCTGTGACAGGCAGAAGTTTTTTTTCTGTTGGGCACATTACGTTTTCTTCTTTGGTATATATGTGTGCTTCACATGCATCGTTCAGGATCTTCCAAGGAAATCCCCTGGTGCAGGGGTGAGGTGAGCGCTGCAGTGTGCGGTTCCTGGCGCCTGGTTTCGTCTCTCGTGGGTTTCCGCAGTGGCCTGAGTTCCTCATTTGCATTCAGTGCTCCGTTTCAGCAGGCTGGGCTCCCTCCTTTCTTCTCACTTGGAATTGGTCAGAAACCTTGAATTCAGACAGCTCTTGAATTGACTGTGGGTCTTAGCATCTTTCAGTATGATCTGCAAAGAAAAAACCTACTGTCCGTCCTAATTAGGAAGAAATGGAGCGTGTTGGAGTGTCTACTCAGAGATCCTGGCAAAGAGTGGAACTATTACATGGCAGACGTTTTTCCTCTCTCAAGTTCAAAGTTTTTTAGGCTGAATACATAGTCTAGAAATAAGATACATCAGTTCTTACCTGGCCACATTAATTGGCACGCTTGTTCTGAATGTGAACAATCTTAGCTGATGACACCCCCGCAGATACCATTGTCTTCCTTCAGGAAGTAGAGACTGTGAGTGGGGTTTAAAAAATATTCTAGCCCAGGGTAACCCAGGTCTCCAGTCTGAGGACTCTGGCATGTGTGGTATGTGTCGTGCATCATTCTTTGCAGTTAATTCTTTTAAGGTTCAAAGGTGGTGGGAGTCAGGGCCAGGCAGGGTTCCAGCTAGCTTTACTTTTAAAAGTATGAGCAAAATCACCAGCTGCTCCCTGATACTCTGCTCCCCTGGTACCAGAAGAATGCTGTTGTGCTGATCATTGTAACCCAGGCGATGCAGCCTGTGATGGCTGTGCAGTGGTGCTGCAGGCTGGTCCTCAGGGCCGTTGCCATGGTGACAGCGGTACCACCCCAAAGGTGAGAGCCCTTCGTAATGATAGAATGCCTCAGATGACATCCAGAGGAGATTCACCTTGTGATAAATTATGCTGTGCATTACACACTGTCACAGGGAAGTTGGTTTTGGTGAACATCAGTTACATGAGGTCTTACCATTCATCCTCTAAATTTGGGCGTTAAATTATGAGTGCAAATCATTTTGCTGAATAAGGCTTGTATGTCACTGTTGAATATTAGTACATTGGATATTAGAATGAAATATTAGAAAACTGAATGCATTGTCCTGAGTGTTCTTTACAAATACATATACATACTTATATGTGAGTGCGTATACGTGTGTGTGCATATTATACACACATACCTGTGTGTTCATACCCCATGAACTTTTTTCCTTTTTCTCCATGGAATAACATTTTAAAGCAGTTCAGGCCAGCCAAACCTTGATAGGAGGGGAAGTTAATTACTCTTTTAAAATCTCCAGTGAGATTTTAGGTTTTTCACGGCTGTTCCAGGGAGTCTTAAAAGAAGCCATAAACAAACTAAACAGTGGGGGCACAGAGTAGACCCCCACTTCTGCTCTGTGTCATAGATGGAGGAGAAGCACTCCCAGTTGCAAAGAAAGCAGTGAGCGCTAGTGATGACGAAGGTGGTTCAGTATTGTCTTCTTTTCTCCTGCAGCTTAGTCATCCAGTGGAGATTTGTGAACAGGGTCCAGAAGCAGATGAACGCCTTCTTGGAGGTAAGCCATACTGGCCAGGGTTCCCTACCATGTGCCTCTGGTCCCGGGTCATGGAAGAATTATGCTTCTCCTTTTGCTGGTGTGGTGGAGCTGATCATGCACTGAGAGACAGGGCAAGACTGGGGACACCACGGGAAGGCCAGGATCACGCAGCCCACACTGCCGGCGAGTCTCCAGCATGAGTGTTCAGCCGCCACACCCATCTTTTTTTCTTTTCATGCATTCTCCTGCTTGGCTTCTCTTATTTTTACATTTGTCCTGTTTTTAAAGAGGATGTTTTACAGATCTGATCTAGAACCATTGTCTTGAAGTTTCAGACAGACCCAAGAGAAGGCTGTCTTTTGCTGCAGTGACAGATTCCAAGAAGCCCGAGGGCTCAGAGCTGGATGGATAAAGCACAGTCCCTGCAGTGCCCTGCCACCCCTCCCTGGATCACTGCTACCTGGGCTTTTTTTTTTTTTTTTTTTTTTCCGAGACAAAGTATCGCTTTTGTTGCCCAGGCTGGAGTGCAGTGGAACAATCTTGGCTCACTGCAGCCTCCGCCTCCCAGGTTTAAGCAGTTCTCCCAAGTAGCTGGGATTACAGGTGCATACTGCCACACCAGGCCACTTTTTGTATTTTTAGTAGAGACAAGGTTTTATTATGTTGCAGGATGGTCTTGATCTCCTGACCTCGTGATCCACCCACCTTGGCCTCTCAAAGTGCTGAGATTACAGGCGTGAGCCACTGTGCCTGGCCCTGGGCATTTTTTTTTAATCCCCTGCCCATTTTCTTTGTGGCTATGTTAATAATTCCTGGCAGATTCTCTTCTGTACAGGTACACGGAAAACACATTTTCTTAAGCTGAATTTTTATTTTATACCCAGCCACCTCATGACAGCTTTTACCCTGTTGTAGAGCAAAGCAGGCACTGCCCAGATCCAACTTTTAATATCAGGGATGCTCCCAGGTCCCTAGCAGAGGGAGAGGGATTCATCGTTTTAAACAGTGTTCCACTTTGACCAAAAATGAAACTCTTTCTTGAATCTGATAGTGTTGGTTACCTAAAAGATCACACAGGAAACAGCACTGTGTCCATGTGACTGATTTTCTCTGCACTGAGGTAGAGCTCTCGTGGGGCGATGCCTTCCCTTCTTCACTCAGGCACCTACGCAGGATGAGTGAGCCCCAGGCAGGACACTCAGAAACACCTCGGGACCTTAGGGACTTAAAATGGGAGGACAGAATGGCAGGTTTCATCCTTTATTTAGATAAGAAATCCCAGGAAGCAGATTCTTGGGCCGTACCGCAGGCGGTCCACACCTTCAGAAACATGGCTTTCGCAGTGCACAGGGCCCAGCAGAGCCAGGCTTGTCCTGGATCATGCCCTAGTTAGTGGTGCACTGGGAACTGGATCATGGTTTTCTGTACACACAGTCTCTTCTGCTCCCATCGCCTGCCTCTCTCTGTGTTTCTTCTCCATGCCTCCAGCACATTATTTTTAAGCGTGTCTCTTACACATCTGTGGCTGTGCATTTTAGGACGCACTGACTCACAGCAATGTTATAAATGGCTACTGGAATCTACCTGCCTGCAGTATCCTGTATTTTCATCAGGTTTCAAAAATTATTCCACTACTTGAATCTTCCAGAGTCTGTGATTTTTTTTTGAAACTTTCATATTGTGACTGCGCGGTTTTTACTGGAACTGTAGTTACCTGGTACTGTCACTGATGTATGAATCATAAGGCGTGATTATGTTTTTTTCTGGTTAACCAGAAAAGTTTATTTTTCCTGTGAAATTTGTTTTTTTTCCCCCCAAGGCAATAGGTATTTAAGATGATTTTTTTCTTTTTTTCAGGGATTCACAGAACTGCTTCCTATTGATTTGATTAAAATTTTTGATGAAAATGAGCTGGAGGTTTGTATTATAAACATTACTTTATGTAAAGTGGATTTTTTAAAGTATATCTCATTACTTTACAAGTAATATTTTAATATTCTTGGATCCATCATGTCCTAGAGAGTAAGTAACCTCATAGAATTCTTATGGGGTTTGTTTGCCCACATGGGAGTAAGGAACAGCAAAAATAATCAACTGTAGTTGCCTTGCCCATGAGAGGGCAGTTCTGGAACATGCCTAGTAAGTAGAGGCCACTGAGCAGAGCTGGGTTCATGGCCCTGTGCACCAGGCGAGGCAGATCACCACGACACGTAGAAACGAGGTTTGCAGCAGCCCTTTGGGATAGCAGCAACCTGCTTGCACTACCAGACTGGCCAAGTATCCTCTGCTTCAGCCCTGTCCCCCCGCACCATGGCAGCTAAATGGGAGTCTTGGCCAGAAGGTGGCCGTAAGCATCTACTTGGGGCCATAGAACAGACATCTCATTGAACTTGAAGTGGTTTATGTTGAGCGAGGAAAAGCGTCAGAAGGCAACAAGGTAGTAGCAAAAGGTAGTCTAATGATTGTCTAGTTTAACTTCACGGTGTTGACATAGATGAGCAACGGCCATTTTAAAGACAAAGGACTGTCTCGCCCTTTGTGTGTCAGGAGAAGCAGGAGAAGGGAGGCTGTGTCTGTTGAGACACGGTTGGTGGAACTCGGTGTGTGTCCCATCTGCATCACTGAGTGTATCCCATAGACAGGCTTCCTGTACTTTCATCTCAAAATGGAAAGTTCAAGATCAGTATGTCTGTAGAAATATATATACCGCAAGCCTGTCCTCCTATAGGTGGGAAACTGAGGCAGAGAGCAACTGGGTTTTCCCAGCAAGGTTTTGGCACAGTCAGGCCTAGCAACTTTATTTGCAGGCTTCTGGCTTAGTTCTCTTTCCATTTCATTCTGGTACCTCTGCAGGAATATCTTCCATTCATCCACAGGAAGCCTCCCCTGATGGAGAGTTGCACAGTAAGAACAGCAAACCTTAGACTAAATGCTAAATCGAAGACCCAGTTATGCCTTAGCACATGTCTGCAGTTCTTAGAACTCTGGACAGATGAGGTGATTTGTCATCAACAGAATTGACCGACCTGGCGGAGAGACGTTCTTGCTGTCATAAGCACTAACTCTTCTGTGGGTAGGGAGATACTTTCAGATATTCAGAGGAATAACCTCCCAGGAGGAAACACAGCCAGGGTAGTACACAGATGCTGCTGGAGCGTGAGAAAATCCACAGGTCCCATGCGTAAGACTCGAGGGGTAGGGAGGACGACTGTGGCGTTTCTATTTCCGATATGACATGCCGTGGCCTTGTGCAGGGTTAGAACTGCGCCACCCTCGTGGCTGTGCTGCCTCTGTGATCTGCTGTGGCAGGTGGAGTCTGGAACAACTGTCTGCCTTCCTCTGTGGTTACAATTTGGTAACTTACCTTCATGGCACAGTGACCAAATGCTGGCACTGAGGACGGTCATTTCTCACTGTGTGATCTCGCAGCTTGCACATCATGCTTTTACGTCGGGTCAATTTTCTTCCTAGTTGCTGATGTGTGGCCTCGGTGATGTGGACGTGAACGACTGGAGGCAGCATTCTATTTACAAGAACGGCTACTGCCCCAACCACCCCGTCATTCAGTGGTTCTGGAAGGTAACTCCGGGGCCCAGCCTGTCCCATGACCTCTGTGTGGCACCCTGCCTGTGCTCTGACTTTAGAACTGATGCTGCCACTGGGGTCTGTTAGTGCCAGGACTCCTGGGGTAGGGAAGAGGCAAACTGAGCCAGCAGCCCCCATGGCGGCTTTTCCGTAACTGTAGCAGACAGCTAGACTTGAATGAAGTTGGTCCCTACAAAAGCACACTGGCCTTCCTTGATCACCTCGTCAAAGTGACTTTTATTTGAGGGACTGCTCCTCCAAAGTGTAAATAGAAATGGGGGAGCTTCTCGGGGCATAAACAGGCTTCGGGGTGGCTTTGCAAGATGTCACTTTCTGTGAAGAAGTCATTTTCCCCATTTTTAAAATACATTCCAACAAACATTTTTGACCTATGTATCTTTCAACCAGAGATAACATGCATTCGATTTATTGTCTTAGGGCCAGTGTTTGTATCCTGTTCAGCTTAGGAGGGAAGTAAAATAGGAATGGGTTAGTTCAAGGGAGAGATAGTAAACTTTAAAAAAGAAGTTACCCCCAAAAAGGCTGATTACTTCACCCCAAAAAAGGAATCATTTGACTTTTTCAAATTTCTTTTATTTTTATTTATTTATTTTGTAAAGATGTGGTCTCACTGTGTTGCCCAGGCTGGTTTCAAGCTCTTGGACTTAAGCAATCCTCCTGCCTCGGCCCCTCAAATTGCTGGGATTACAGGCGTGAGCTACCATGCTCAGCCTTTTTGCACATTTCTGAATATCTTTTATTACCATTTCCAATGCCAGCAGGAGTGTAGAGAGATTTTTTAAAAAGCAGAGTCTTCAAATCCTAGTCCAGGTCCCCTGGCTTGGTTTTAGATGTTTACTATAGCAGTCCAAGTGACATTACCAGTAAAGCCACCCAGATTCCTGTAATAATGCAGATATGTAAGTTACACAGATTGTTTTGGAACCCCATCTCTGCCTCTGGTTGGTTTTGTTTTTGTTTTTGTTTTTGTTTCCGTTTTATAAAATGGTATCTTCTGGGGAATGTGTCTACAATCTGAAATCCTATCTCATAACCTGGCTTCCCCTTGTGATGACACATTTTAAATACTGTGTATTTATAATTGGCTTAGGGGGAACTGGTAAGCCTCGAACACAGAAACATGAGCTCAGTGCCATCAGAGAGCTTGCTTTTTATATCATTTATTTTGGCCTGTTGGCAGAAGAACAAAGAGACAGACGTTGTGATCACTTAAGTCTCTGAGATTAAAGAGGCCAGCTAGCATTGTGGCCATAAAAAAACTACTCAATTTTCAGAGTCAACTGTCTAGGTCTTACACTGCAATATAAATAAGATTAAGTTCTGCCTCCCTGCATGACAGCAACATGTGCTGTGGGTCATGTGGAGGATATAATGACCCTCTGCCTCTGTTCATAGGCTGTGCTGCTCATGGACGCCGAAAAGCGGATCCGGTTACTACAGTTTGTCACGGGGACATCGCGAGTACCTATGAATGGATTTGCCGAACTTTATGGTGAGCAGGATACCATTAGATTCATTTGTCCTCCCGTGAATTTCCAGGCAGACATGAACTGTGGCCCAAGAATCCTGCCTCCCAGGCCTCTGCATAAGGCTAAGTTTCAGGACAGTGTGCTATGCATAGGGTAGATAGAAGTTCAATGAAAGGGCTGTTATCGATACTTGATGTAGATATCATATAGATATACTTTATATAGATATCTCCACTTCATATAGATACAATGGTGCTTCTACCTCGATGGATTGGGGGGAAGTTTGTGAAGAGATCCATAAAACTGCTCTTTTCTTCTTCCTAGTTTAGTTTCTTAGTAAACCATTAAAAACTAGATTTTGCAGGGTCATTCATATGGTCGCAAACTGATGTATAAAGTCACCTCCAGTAGGCAGAATTTTTCAGTGTTTACTGTAGATTTAAAAATCACTCTCTACTTTGCATACTGAAGGTCACATTTTATTCACCCTCTCACCCCCAAAAATGGTTTGAAATTTAAATTTCCAGGGTCCAGCTGAGAGGCTGTAGCTGCCTGCCCTTCCACGGAACTGTCGTGTTTGTTAAACTTGGTGCAGTTCCATTCTAGAGACGATGCAGAGTCTTTCTGTGAGGTTGTGCAGACCTCTGGCTTCCCCCAACATTAAATATCAATGTTGCAGCGGAAGAGAGTGTCTCAGGCCTCACCCCTGGGGGCGTCCCTGCCCTGGCAGTAGCTGGACTGCAGACCACACCATAGTTTGATTCTTCTGCCCCAGGCACTTACGTTTCTTTTTCTTGTCTTGTCTAGGTTCCAATGGTCCTCAGCTGTTTACAATAGAGCAGTGGGGCAGTCCTGAGAAACTGCCCAGAGCTCACACATGGTGAGTGACAAAAACACCTGCATGTCACCAGCAGTATTTGAACTGCTTAGCTGGGTATGGTGCTGGGCTCGAGGCTATAGAATGCTGTTTCCTCTCTGTAAGTAGCTTAGAGAATTAAAGGACAGTGATGTGGATCAAAATATAAATTGTACAGTAGTGCTGATGAGACGTCATGCACTCGTTATGTTTGGCAGTAAAGGGCTCAGGCCTTCCTGCCCTGGGGAATTTCTTCTCTGAGCCCAGTCCTTCCTCCCTCATTTTTCAAGGTAATGAGCTTTCAGTGTTCACATACTTAGATAAGGCAGCTCTCAACCTCTACAAACAGATTGGGTTTTTACTCCAACCTTAAATTGGTTGAGAAGTTAGGATAAAATTCCCTGTAGAAACAGCCTTTTTAAAAGGCCTTCTATGCTCATGGATAACCCATAATTCCCTGGAATTAAGCAGTAACATGACTGTGGTCGGACGAGGGTAAGAGGGCTGACAAGTGACCAGGATGCCCAGGTGTGGAGCATGGCTGCCCTCGGAAGGCTCTCTCAGAAGGCACAGTGAGGCAGAAGGGTGGCAGTTGTTTTCTGAAGAGTTGCGTGAAACCCAGCACAAATGCAGACTGGATGGGATCAGTTTCTTGAAGCCGGGTTCAGGTAGCTCTTGCGAACTCCAACTCCCATGTCCCTTGTGTTGGTTTTCTGCAAAGACCTTTATTTCTTGCTCCTGAGGAAGCAGCAGAAGTGGGCCTTCTGGAAAATGGTGAGCAGCGTAGCCCTGTGTTTCTCAAGCAGCGGGGGCTGCAAAGCCTGTTTGGGCCATAGCGAGCTAACATAAGCAACCGAACAGTCCCTGCAGGAAACGCCCTCCGTTAAACTAGAAATGCTGGCTAGGAGAGAATTCTCATGAATATGTATTTGTGAAAAATTGGCTGTGAAAGGTTTTTTGCTTCTGTCGGATGCCCCTGCCTCACCAGAAAGGTGTTTGGTGTTTTTCCATTCATACCATTCACGTGATTCTCCCAATGGAATGAATACTGTCATTGCCGGTCAGAGCCTTGAAAGCGGGCTGACTCCAGCCTAAATCCAGAGCAGATGTGTGTGATTCTCTGCATATATTCGAGGGGAAGAATGCTTGAGTAGTTCAGAGCTTTTATCCAAACAGTATCTGAGTCAAATGTGGTTTTCTGGATTCTAGCCTCCACGTGAAAGGCACCGGCGTTGAGCGAAGCCCCAGGACTTTGGGTGGTGATGCAAAGCTTAAGCTTCTGGTACTAACCAGGATGAATATTAGGAAAAGCAAAATTATTGGGCACAGTCGTCATCTGTGGTCAGGCATTGCTTGATCTTTATGGCAGCCTGATGAGATATGTTATTCCCCTGGGCTGTCAGGAGGCTGGCCCAAGGCTCACCTGATTCACAGCTTCCCAGATCACAGGATGTGAACTCAGTTCTACCAGAATTGGAGTCTGCGCCCTTAACTACTACACCAGATACACTGCCTCTGTTGACATACCCACTTTCTTTTTAGACTTTTCCAAGGAAACCAAATTAGTGAACCAATTTCATGTTCACTAATTTGGTGAACATGTTCCTCCATGACTTCATGGACACACGTCTTAGTATTACACTGTTGTGTTTTGTTGGTTTTTTTTTTTCTGGAGCCCACATGGTTCTGCCACAGGTAGACCTCCCCAGATAAGACCTCTGAACTCAGTGGTTCTCAGCCTCAGCTGCGTGTTGGAACCGTCTGGAGAGCTTTAAAGAAATCACTGATTTAGACTTCATTGGTCTGGTGTGTGACCTGGGCAGTGGGATTTTCAAAGCTCCCCAGATGATTCTGGGGCAGAATCATGTTGAAAATTCACAGGAAGGACAAAGATCTACCTACAGGAAGAGAACAGCCCAGCTGGCTCTTACCAGAGCTTGTTTTCCTCTTTCTGTGTCATGGAAAGAAAGCAACTATATCGTTTTCCTAATGATATTCTCCCCAGACTAACTTGACCCTGATAGAGGGGACTGGCGGTTGCAGGCAGCACCACTGTCCTGCTGCTTATTCTAAATGGCTTTCCTCTCCACCAGACCCTGACTGTATTGATATAGGAAACAGGAACTTCACTGTCTGTTTCGTGGCAAGAGTTCCGCCATAAAATTTCACCATACATAGGTCTCATTTCTTCTATGTTTTTATGATACACAGTTAAGATTCAAAATAAAAATCTGATTTCCTAGAAGAGCAGAAGCTAATGGATCTGGGTCTTTGTGATGAGGGTTCCTTTCATTAAGTTTTCCAAAGGTGACTATTGAGCGTCTGACATTGAAAGGGCTTCATTTCATTGTTCTGTGAAAGGTCAGTACTCGGACATTTAAAATTACTCTTCATTAAGAATAACAGGCCCACTTGCTCTTTGAGATAGACTCTAAAGCAAACAAAAATCATCTCGTTCAGCCCATGCATCTTCCGCATGAGGACACTAAAGCCCTCTGAGGACAGTGCGCTCCTCAGGGACACCCAGCTTGCACACGGAAGCTAGGTGCATGTGTCCTGACCTCCGAAGTGATAGGAACACACGCTCACCAAGTACTCAGTACCTTCTGGGGATGTTGCTAAGCACTTGATGTGATTGACTCATACCATCATCACAGCAGTCCTAAGAGGTGGATGATATTATGACCCACTTAGATGAAAAACACTAAGACGCTAAGCGGTGAAGCATTAAGTAGCATGCTTCAGAACCTCCAATCTTGACAGCCCTTCTCTGCCCCATAGGGGTCGCAGGCCCAGAACTGTGAAACCCCAGCTGAAAAGCCTGAAACCACTTGCCGTGAAAGGCTCTTTTAAATGCCATCTGTAGATGTGGAGTCCTGTCTTTGTTGATATGATAAGAGAAAGTGAAAGCCTCTATTAGTACTTACTCTTGGAGGATTCCTGGGTTTCTGAGAACCCCAGTTTGAGAAGCACAGTGTTATGCTCTATGTCTTTTAGTGTTCAGTGGTGGTTAGAGAATCTGAGTGGAGCTCAGTGGGACTTACTCAACATTTAGGGGTTGTTAAAGGGCCCTCTACAGTATTTGGCTTTTTCTGTTGCTGTGGCAGTGGTGAGCTTTTCGTGTATGTGCTGCAGAAGCGAGCACGTGGTGGTTAGCTTTTACAACATGAGAAGTTACTTCGCTCATTCTTGGAACCACATCCCAGTACCTGGAGGGGCCGGTTTTAAACAGACAGTGTGAGCGCTCGCCGCAGAGGCAGCATAAGTGCCTCTCAAGAGCTGGGCTCTGGAGCACCCTGGGCTGTACCTGGCTCTCCTGCATCCTGTGTGACCTCGGGCAAGTTACCTAACCTCGCTGCGTCTCACGCTCTTCTTCTATGAAATATGGATGCAGTGTTACCTACCTTACAAGGTGATGGCCAGGGTTCATAACACTGAGACAAGCTGATGGGCCACGTGAGTACTCCGTGAACATGGCTCTTCTTACGTCATAGTGAGCTGTGGCAAGTGTATGTGCCGTTTTCATGACAGATACACATCAGCAACTCCCCCCAACCAGCGCGCGCGCATGCACACACACACACTCACTCACAGAGATGTGGAGGTTCTGTGGCTGGAGGTGCTGGCCTTGAGCCCCATGTAGACAGTCAGTAAACATCGAAGGGTGATGACACTGGTAACTGTCTCTTGAGCAATTGAGCACTTGCTGTATGCCAGACCCACTGATCTGATCCATTTGGCACACTGTGTGCAGTTTCCCCATGTCACAGAAACACAGACAAATTCAGAGAGGCGAGGTGACTTACCCAAGATCACACAGCTGGCAAGTGGCAGAGCTGGGATTTGAACTTGATCCCATGGACGAGTAGGCTTGATGCTGGCAGAGGCCATCCATGTGTCTAAAAACCCTCACTATCACCGTGGTGATTGCAGCCCCCACCCCCAGCTGAAGCCTCCAGATAGGTAGGGAATTTTTCTAAATGCAACATTCCATAGCAAATGTCAATTTTGCCTGACTTTGATCAGAGGAGGTAGCTTAGCACTGGTGTTCTGGAGCCCCGGATGGCCTGAGTTCTGTGGTGGGTCTGCCGTATGACAAAGAGTGTGACCTCAGGCACCTTGCCCTGTGTCTCTGCTCCAGGAGCTCCTGTGCAGAATGGAGATAAACATGACCTGCTTCATAGGGTTGTGATGAAAATAAAGTGATTTAATACAGAGAACAGCACTTGGCTTGAGGCCTAGTGTGGAGTAAGTAATAGTATTAAAGGTAGACACAGTCTTAATTTGTGTGTAACTCCAAAAGCATCAACTCTGTGTTGAAGGGTTTGAAAATCTTGCCAGTTACTTTGCTTTTTTTTTTTTTTTTTTTTTTTTGAGACGGAGTTTCACTCTTGTTACCCAGGCTGGAGTGCAATGGCACAATCTTGGCTCACTGCAACCTCTGCCTCCTGGGTTCAAG
>CAUYLG010041949.1:0-77228 GCA_963573385.1 Cacajao melanocephalus | reverse complement strand
TGTTTGTTATTTTCATCTCTTATTCCTTCCTGTCTCCATTGTTAAGCACAATTATTGGCATAATAGAGGTTTTTAATACCCATTTTTAGACTGCATTCTAGCCTGGGCAATAGAACAAGAATCCTGTTCTCTCTCCCTCTTTTTCTTCTTCTTTCTTTCTCTCGTACATTCTTTTTCTTTCTTTCTTTCACTCTCACTTTCTTTCCTCTCTTTTTCTTTCTTTAAAAAAAAAAAAAAAAGAAAAGAAAATGGAGAAGAGGCCAGGTACTCAGGGCAAAGGCCAAGACAATCCCTCCCACAGAGAATATTCTCTCTTGATTCTAGAATTCTGGAAATGGTAGTTACCTGTTCCTGTATCTTTCTACCTTCCACTGGCCCTCCCAATTCCAATAAATGATTTTTAAAAATCATCATTTTAAACTTCTTTAAAATATAATGAGGACTTTTGCTTATCTTTGCTTGCCATTTTTAACTTCTTTTTCTGTAAATGGTCTGTTCTTGTAGTTTCTTTTAGACTGTTGCCATTTTCCAAGTGATTGGTAATTAAATTTACTCGTCTATCGTATGTACTATCATTATTTTTCCTAGTTTGTGTTCCCCTTTTTACTTTGTTTCGGTGACTCCTCCCTCAGACAAAAGTTAAAATTTTATTTAGTCAAATACGTCAATCTTCTATATTAGAGTTTCTGATTTTTCATATCTATAAATAGAAAAGCCTCTTCTACTCCAAATATATAAAAGCATCCAACCATATAGCCCATCAATACTTCTATGGCTCTCTTTTTTTATCAAAGGTTTAAATCTTTTATCTATCTGGAGTTCTTTTTAATGTTAAGTTTGAGGAAACATTCTAGTTTTCTTTTTTTCCAAATAACAATTCCACTTGGAAAACTCTGTAACCTTAGCATTTAGCATAGTAAAATTGTACATGGTTGATACTAAATTTATGTTTGTTAAATTATCAGAGGAGTGACAAAGGTACAAAATAGCTGTGAATGACACTCAACAACATATTCTAATAAAATGTCTATACATATACATGTATGACTTTAATGCAATATTGAATTATATTGATATAAATTATAAGTAAAGTGGACTGGTGTTAACCATCGCCAATTTGATCATCACTTGTGCTATTACAGAAACAATAATAACTACTGTGTATGTAGCACTTTTTATGCTTCATGAAGTATAAGAGCTTTAAATATATTAACTCATTTACTCCTCAAAACAAACCGATGAGGAGTTTCTATTTCTATGAAGATGAGAATACTGAGCACCAAGAGTTGAAGAAACTTGCTCAAGTTTCCACATTCAGCAATTGGCAGAGCAGCACTCTGGGACGGAGGCACTGAGGAGGACCCCATGCCTCCACCACTATGTTATCCTGTCTTGAAGAACACCGTTGACCATGAAATAGAAAAAGCACTTGATTGTTTGTGCTCTTAACATCTAAGGGGTGTATACATTTACTGGGACATTCTGCATTTCTAATTCTGTGTTTCTCATCTGAAAACTGAATAAACATGCCCTTGTCCCCACCCTCACCTACCTCCCCTAAAAAATATGCCTATCTTAGAGCTCAATGCCTTTGGCTACAACATCTAATAAAGAACCTGTGAGGGTCCAACAGAGTAACTCAAAAACTGATATCTCTCTAGACGAACCCACATTCTCCCCAAACCTTGTAAGTTCAAAATCCCGCCATGAGCTACTGTAATTCCCAAGCATCCTCTGATCTGAAATGGGTATATTACAATGCTTCCCTGACTAATTTGGTCTATATAGCAAGGTCAAAAAGTACTTCCCAGGATCTTATGCTATAAATTAGAGTTTAATTTGACAAGATATTTGAAATACTGTGAACAATAAAGAGTGTCAATCTACAACTCTAGTTTTTGAGTAGAACTTTCAGTTTCATGACGGCAAAAGAAAGATAATTTTGCTCTTGTTACTTCTTACAAAATTCCGTAACCACAAAGATGATAGGAAACACAAACTCCAATTTCAATGAAATAAAGAATTGACTACAATCTAACATTTGAAGACGAAAGCAATTGGTTGGAGGAAACAGCAAAGAGAAGAAAAGTCAAGCCAAGCCAATGACTACAAGAAGCAAGCTGATTTGTCCCTGGAAATGTTTAGGAAATTGAGATATTGGATATTTTAGAAGCTAAAGGGAAGGGAAGTTGCCAAAATGAATGGGTATTTAGACTCTCCATCACTGGTGGGCTGCAGCTGGCTTATACCCGCTTGCAAGAGCTATTGTTAACATCTCTTTCCCATTTTGCAGTGACCTCACATTCTTAGCTTGAAATCAGTGCTAGTTAACGTATTTACACAACACAAACTGCACATGCTACAAATCAGAGTTTTTCTTTGTTTTGTTTCAGAGAGCTAGTTGTTAAACATTTACCAGCACACCACTGATCCCAAGTCGTAACCTCTACCACCCACTAGAAATCTGAGGTTTATTCTCCAGAGAATGTGAACCATAGGAGCTTGATTCTCAGGCACAGCAGTCACAAAGGAAGGCAAGCAAAAGATCCACTGCTGAAAATAGAGACATTGTGTGAAAATTTGTATATTGATCATTAAGTTTCTTCAACCCCTGAACATCAGCATTCATGTTACATTTCCCTGACAGGAAACTGAGAAATCTTCTCTGAAGAAGCAAAACTGTCAAAGAAAAAAGATTTACATAGAATGATATGTTGAGAGGGCCTCAATGAAAAATTCAGCTAACTTGTTTGATCACCCTACACTGAATTAGTCTATGCAAGCTATCCACCCAGATATGCAAACTCTAATGAATTCATTTTCCAAGTATCCTTTCTCAAGGAGTCACTAAAGGATATACCCTACCAAAACAAAGGAAAAAACCAAGAAGAGAATATGGATTTAGGAAGCAGAGAAGAGAGACAATGTGCATTCCCAGAGTGACAGCTGTGCCTTATGCCCAGAGAGCACAGTGCATTCTGGGGCAGGAAACAAAGGGCTCCAAGAAGCAGGAATGAAAAAGGAACTGGTAAATTATCTGACTGTTTGACCACATGAAACACTGTAATGAGAGATATTTTACAGAACTGTCAGGGGTTGTTAGAAGACTTAGATATTCAAAGAAAATTAAACAAAGGGAAAAAAATGAGGCAATTACTAACTCTAGGTAAAAATGACAACAAAAATAAATACAAAAGGCAGTCATACATTCCAGTGTAGATCACTCAACACTGGAAAGCACTTATATAGTCACAATAAAGTAATGAAAAAAAAGATGTAACCAAAAATTTAGACATATTCAATTATATAAGGAAGAAGTAAGAAAAGGAATATGAAGTATAAGGTATAAATGAGTTAAATTCCTAACATACCCTATAGAAAGTAAATTGATTTATCAAAAGGAATATTATTTTCACATAAAGAGGTAAATACAAGAGCAAACAGTTAAAAACAAAGTGATTCTTTTAGTAAACGGCACAAGTCAATGAAGTAAATAAGACAAATCATTGAGAGAAAAGAGCAAAGAATATTATTTTAATATATGTTTTATAGAAGTACTTAACAATTATTTTCATGTAATACTTTCACCATAATTTAATTTAAATAATCAAGAAATAATGAAAGATAAAAAATAGTTTATAAATTATGGGCAACTGCAGAGAATGTAGGAATTATTCTGATTTATTTTTTATTTTTTATTTTTTATTTTTTTTTTTGAGACAAGGTCTCACTCTGACTCAGGCTGGAATGCAGTGATGCAATCTGGCTCACTGCAACCTCCACCTCCTGGGCTCAAGTGATTCTGGCCCCTCACCCCCCACCATCCCTCACATTGCCACTGCACTTGGCTAATTTTTTAAGGTTTGTTTTTTTGTAAAGACAAGGTCTTAGTATATTGCCCAGGCTGGTCTCAAACTCCCAGGCTCAAGCAATCTTCCCAGCTGGGCCTCCCAAAGTAATGGGATTACAGGCATTAGTTGCTACACCTGGTTTGATATTCTACTATAAAGAGATTCTTGCATTGTAATAACAGTAAAAAATTTCCAAATCAGGAGAGGTCTGGTTAAAACATCTTGCAATAAACTGTTTGATTATTCATCAGCAGATGCCATAATCAAAGCCTCAGTTATGGGCCATTAGACAAGAGAACCTGTGGGGAACACATCAAGGATAAATCAGGATAGTTATCCTTATCCTTTGCAGGAAGCCAGAATCTTTACTGGGGCACCCACACTTACTCATCAAATGTTCATGAAAGATAAAATTCATGTGTCTCTTGTGTACTTCAAATTTCATTTCTAAAAAAAGATCAATAAAAACGTTTTCCTTTCATAGTTCTCTTCATACTTTTTATTTCCTGCTTTGAAACACCAATATAACTGCTAGAGGGAGGAGAAATTGATTTCATAATTACATGGGGAAATTAGCAAGGGGTGCAGGTTTAGAGTGGTAAGAATAAGAACCACAAATTTTAGTAGAACAGAAGAAATAAATCATTCTTTCTGGAAGTTTGGTGGGAAAAGAATGAGAAATTCAATGGTAGCTAGGGAGGAATGTATTTTCTAGATGGGGAGATCTATGTTTGTCCAAAGGCAAAGGGGCAAGATGCAATTTTTTTAAAAAGTTAAAAGGTGGTGAAAAGGGAAACTAAAGATGGAAATGGACTGATTGAAAAGCAGAAGTCGAAGGGTTTGCTATGTGACCAGGGAGCCCTTTCCTGTGAAATTCAAAGAAAGACAATGACTATCTAGAGACGTTTTTCTGATGCCACTGTATAGGGATCTCCAAGAAATGAATAAAATAATTCCAAACAGTATTAAAGATACCAGTGAGGCTAAGACATAAATGTTTGTAATAAGGCTATTACATTTTCTATATTTTCCAACAATGAGAGAGAGAGAGAAAATAGAATAGTGAGGGCTAACTCACACAATTAGTGGGAATTACAGCAGCATTGAGTTGCTGACTAAATCCTACCTTCTTGTTCCAAGGTGAAAATGATTAAAACTAAAACACAAAACCTCCTTTCTCATTCTTTTTTATTTAATCAATTTTCAACCAAAAGTAGCTCCCAGCCAGGTGCAGTGGCTCACACCTGTAATCCAACACTTTGGGAGGTCAAGGTAGAAGGATTGCTTGAGCCCAGAACTTCAAGACCAGCCTGAGCAACATAGTAAGACCCTATCTCTATAAAAAAATTAAAAAATATATGGGCATGATATCACATATCTGCAGTCCCAGCTATTAGGTGGAAGAATTGCTTGAGCCTGGGAGGTCAAGGCTATGAGAAAGCTGTGATTGCACCACTGCACTCCAGCCTGGGCAACAGAGTGAGACCCTGCCGCAAAAAAAAAAAAAAAAAAAAAAAAAAAAAAAAAAAGTATCCCCCTTCATTGATAAAATCATTACCTCAGTCCGTAGGGCACTTGCATCCCAGGTCACTACTTAGTTCAGTAAAAGGAAAACACATAATTTGGTTCCTCTCTTTGGGTACTTTGCCAGCGGACTTCTAGGGCTGCACTTTTAAGTGTTTTTAAACAAGATATCTAAACTTATTGGTATAGCTAAGTCTAGTTTAATCTCAGCGCTTGTAATTCTTGTAGAACTTTGAGCAAGACATTGGCACCATGCAACTTTAGAAAATGATTACTTAGTTTTTTTAATTTAAAAAAACATATCAGTAAATCTCTGGAACAGATACTAACACACAGAAAGGACAAAAATCAACTGCTTTCCTAAGACTATCTACTTTCATCATTTAAACAATGCTTTTCTGATCTTAAATACTGCTTCTTTAGTTATTTGATTAAAGCTACAAAATTCAGTTGAAATAGAAACCATAGTATTTAAAATAACTTTCCAAGAAGATTAAAACTAAAAATACTATTAGAGCGCAATGGAAAAGGCAGTGTCTCTATGTGTAATATGGCATAGTAGACATGGTCTTTTGTCACTGAAATAATAATGTTTCCTCACCCAAATTCAGGCTTCTTTTAAGTCCAGAGAGTGAAGAATTGTACAAGTAATCAATTTAAGCAAATTACAAAGGCAGCTGATCCATGGCTTTATAACATAATCTCTGTCACGCACTGCATTCTGGGAAGCAGCCAGCTGTTGTCAAGCCTTAATGAAAAATGCCAGATAAGTGGCTTTACTTCAAAACACAGAAAGTGGCCTGATTAAATCAAGAAATTTTGATCAGATTTTGATATCATCTGGAAAGGAAAGTCTAGCCCTCTTCTAAAAGCTGAAAAACATCATTTCTTTAATCAAGAAATTACCTCACTAAAAGCTATGACAGTTTAGTCAACATAATCATTAAAGTGTCAGTTTCTTCACTTTATTTGTTGAGTCCTATGCCCAAGTTCCTTTGATTTATTTTTATTAAGCAAAAAAAGACTATAAGTTGCAGAGAAAATTATATCACAAAATTCACGTTTGACTTGAAACATAGCACCTTAGAAGTATTTCATTCATTTTATTAGACCTGAATACGACATCATTAAATATACATCTTTCATTTAAAAACTTGTATTTATTAAGAATTTTCAATAAAACAATTTGGAGAAAGGTAAGAAATATGCTTCCATTTAGACAGTTAAGAAACATATATTAGTGTGGTGATATTCAAACATGGTTCACATTAAAATCACCTGGGAGACTTTGTAAACTAACAACATCCCACCCCATAGTGATCAAATCAAATCCCTGAGGTAGTGATGCCTAATTATTGGTGTGTGTTGTTTCTTGGTTTAAGTTATCCAGCTGATTTTAATGCAGACAGGTTTGAGAATCCCACCTAGGGCACTGACTCTCAAATTTGGCTGCATATTAGAATCACTTAGGGGCAGAGGATGGCAGGTTAAAAACACAAATGCTTTGGTCCTATTATAGGCTGAATTGTGTGTCCTCTCCTCTGTCAATAAATAAATAAATAAAAATATGTTGAAGTCCCAATCCCCAGTACTTCACGATGTGACTGTATTTGGAGATGGGTTATTTTAAAATGTGAAAAAAGGCCATTGGGGTGGTCCTACTCTAATAAGACTGTTGCTTCTATAAAGGAAGGAGAACAGGATACGAATAGGTACAGAGGAAAGATCCCATGAAGAAACCAGGAGGAGAAGATGGCAGAGAAGAGAAGCCTCAGAAGAAACCAAACCTGCCAACACCTGCCTCCTGGTCTTCTACCCTCCAAAGTTGTGAAAAAAAAATCAACTTCTGCCGTGTACCTAGACTATGGTACTTTGTTATGGCAGTCATGGCAAATGAATACAGGTCCCATCTTCAGAATTCTGATTTTGTAATTGCAGATCCAACCCTGGATCTGGGCTTTCTAAATGCTCCCGGGTCACTCTAATGTATATCCAGGGTTAAGAGACACTGCTTAAATATCCTAAAATCTGATTTCACCTGTTCTCTACTTGATATTAACTTAAGAAGGCAGCAGCTACTTACATTTAGCAACTTCTCTCTACTAAAACCAATAGATGTAATCAAGAAACCAAATAGAAAATTAAGATTTTTTTTGATGATACAAATGAGATAAAATTTAATTTACAAACACAAATGAGTAGGTGTTAATTACCTGCGATTAATCAGTTCTACAGAATTGTAACTGATAATATCAGTTACACAGAACCTTTTAGAATATTACACTTTTTCTAAAGAAGTAGTTGAAACTCTCTGATTCATTTGATAAACCGCATTAAAGAGCTTCCAAAACAATTACATTAATTTTTCTATTGTTACACAGAGATCTGAGAACATTGCTTCATCCCAGTTAAGATGGGAGATAGTGCCATTGATCCTCCTTCTCACCTCTGTTCCCACCCCCGTCAATGGAAGTTATGTTCTTTTCTTATGACATATTTAATATCTGTTTCATATAATTTACAATCTACAAACAGGATCATTCCCATTTGTGCTCACAAACTCAAATGTTCTTATTTCTATTTATCTTTTCACCTTAATATTGCCATTTTCTTGTTACTAATTGAGATTAATGAAACTTTGCACAATTATTTCAAAATATGGATGTTAATAGCTTCAGTGTCAACTTGGAATGCAACAGCTATATCTTAACTTTCTTTCCCCATAAAAGAGGTCTAATGGCTTCTGAATCACACAAACCTCAGATCCAATCAGCCCTGCCACTAAACAACTGTGTGACCTTCAGGAAGTTACATAAATTCTCCAAGCTTCTCATTATCCCCCTTGAAAGGACTAGGTATGTGTACCCCTAGCCTTTTCCCCACTAACTATTGGTAGAAGATGGCAACAAGTGGAGATTTGGGCCCAAGATAAAAACTGTGTTTTGAGAATCGAAGGACAACCCAAGAAGCTAAAGACCCTTTGCCTAGCTTAGATATTACTTAAGGGATAAACGTCTATCTTGTCTGAAACACTCTATTTACAGGACACTGCACCACAGCAGCAAAGCTTGTACCATATTCTACATATTCTCTTCTGTGGAAACAAGTTTGAGGAAACTCTTCTGGAAGTTTGGAAGATACTTGTATGAAAGATACAAAAGTAATTAGGAGGTTACTATAGAAGTTCAAACGCAAGAATCAGTGGCTTGGAATAATACAATGTGACAATGGAGGTGAATGTGGAAGTTGGTAAACATACACTTTGGAAGTACAGTCAACATAAACCAATGATGCACTGAATGTACAGGGACATGTCAAAGATGGCTCCAAAGGTCCTAAGAAGATAGAGGCATTATTGACTCATGAAGACTTGAAAATAACTATAATTCTAGGGGAAATTAAGAAATTTAAACATGTGAAACATAAGATATCTGTGAGACATAGATGTGGTCACATCAGAATTGAAAGTCTGTGTCAGTGACTTGGGAGTAACTTCTCTATTCATCTCCAGCCTTGGGATTGTTGCCCAATAAATTGCAAGTACAATGCATAAAGTGAGCACAGCTGCACAAATACCACCTTAAATATTTAGGAAACATCATGGGACCCCAAGTCATTCATTCCTCTACTTGGAAAAAAAAGTCATAATTCTTTTAATCATTCTCTTGGTTTTATTTTACAGCCTTTTCTCTTTGGCACTAACTGACCTTAAGTTCTTTTAATTTTTTTATAAAGCACTTGATTGATTTATATTTAATCTTTCATTGTAGATGTGTACAGTTTATGTTTGTTTTCAAATTTCTATGTCTAAGATTTATTTGTAAAATATTTTTGTCCAAACAATCTCTGAAACTTTCAAGGATGATATGGCAGAAAACATTATCACATGCTTTGTGACCTAAATCAACAGAAGTAGTTGGTGGGGGAGGTGAGATAAAGAGGCCCTGCAAAATTTATCCAACCCATTTACAATAACTTCAGAGAAACAAAATATTTAGGAATAAATTTAACCAAGGAGATGAAAGATCTGTACAATGAAAACTACAAAAGATTAATGAGAGAAATTGAAGAAAACATAAATAAATGGAAAGATTATCCATGTTCACAGATTGAAAAAATTATATTGTTAAAATATCCATCCTAACCAAATAGTGTACAGATTCAATGCAATCCCCACCAAAATTTCAATGACATTTTTCACAGACACAGAAAAAGCAGTTCTAAAATTCATAAAGGATCTCACAGGACCCCAAATAGCCAAAACAATCTTGAAAATGAACAAAGTTGAAAGCCCACCTCTTGATTTCAGAACATCCTAAAAGCAATAGTAGTTGAGACAGTGTGCTACTGGCATAAAATAGCATATATAAACCAACAGAACAGAATAGACATCCCAGAAATAAATGTATGCATTTATGGTCAATTGATCTTTGGCAAGTATGCTAAGAACACACAATGAAGAAAGGACAGTCTCTTCAATAAATAGGTTTGGGAAAACTGGATATCTATATGCAGAAGAATGAAAGTGGACCTCTATCTCACACCAAATACAAAAATCAACTCAAAGCAGGTTTAAGACTTAAATATAGGACCTGAAACTATAAAACTACAAGCAGAAAACATAGGGGGAAAGCTACATGACACTGGTCTAGGCAATGACTTTTTTCTACATATGACCTTAAAAGTACAAGTAACAAAAACCTTAAGCACCTTAAAAGCACAAGCAACAAAAGCAAAACTAGACAAATGGAATTACAATAAACTAGAAAGTTCCGGCACAGCAAAAGAAACAATCAACAGAGTGAAGAGACAGCCCACAGACTGGTAGAAAATACCTGCAGACTGTACATTTGATAAGAAGTTAATACTCAAAATATATAAGGAACTTGGGCAACTCAATTGCAAGAAAACAAATTAACTTGATTTTAAAACTAGAAAAAGACCTGAATAGACATTTCTCAAAAGACTTACAAATGGCCAATGGGTGTATGAAAACATGTTCAACATCACTAATCATCAAGAAAACGTAAATTAAACCACAATGAGGTATTACCTCATGCCCATTAGAATGGTTATTGTCAACAGATAAGTGTTGGAAAGATATGCAGAAAAAAAGGAAGGCTTATACATTGTTGGTAGGAATATAAATACAGGCACTATGGAAAACAATGAAGGTTTATCAAAAAAATTAAACAGAATTATCATATGATCCAGCAATCCCACTTCTTTGTGTACATCTAAAGGAAATAAAATCAGTATGCCAAAGAGATATCTGTACTTCATGTACTGCAGCATTATTCATGATAGCTAAGATGTGGTATCAACCTAAGTATCCATCAACACATGAATGAATAAAGAAAATGTGAGGGGGGGTGTTTAATATGTGTATACATATATGCGATGGAATACTAAGCTGAAGAAAAGGGATCCTGTCATTGTGACAACATGAACGAACCTGGAGGAATTATGCTAAGTGAAATAAGCTAGGAACAGAAAAACAAATACTGCATGATCTCACTTATATGTGGAATCTTTAAAAAAGTTAACTCATAGAAGTTCATAGCAGAATGACAGCTGCCAGGAGCTGGGAATTGGCGTAGGTGGGAGATGTTGGTCAAAGGGTACAAAGTGTCAGATAGAATAAATAAGTTTGGGAGATCCATTGTATAGCATGGTGACTATAGTCTATAATAACGTATGGTATACTTGAAATTCACTAGCAGAGATTCTCTTTTAACTTTGAGGTTCAGGGGGTAAACATGCAAGATTGTTGTATAGGTAAATTGCATGTCATAGGGGTTGGGTGTACTGATTATTTTGTCACCCAGGTAATAAGTATAATACCTGATAGGTAGTTTTTCGATCCTCTCCCTCCTCCAACCTCTACCCTCAAGTAGGTTTCCATGTCTGTTATTCCCCTTTGTATCCACGTGTTCTCAATATTTATCTCCCACTTATAAGTGAGAATATACAGTATTTGGTTTTCTGCTCCTTCATTAGTTCACTTAGGATTATGGCCTCTGGCTCCATCTATGTTGCTGCAAAGAACATGATCTTGTTCTTTTTTATGGTTACATATTAATAATAGTATTCTATGGTGTCTATGTACCACATTTTCTTTATTCAGTCTACCATTGATAGGCATCTAGGTTGATTCCATGTCTGCTATTGTGAATATTGCTGTCATGAGCATATATGTGCATGTGTCTTTAGGGTAGAATTAATTATGTTCCTTTGGGTGCATACCCAATAATGGGATTGCTGGGTTGAATGGTAATTCCATTTTAAGTTCTTTAAGAAATTGCCACACTGCTTTTCACAGTGACTGAACTAATTTACATTCCCACCCCAGCAGTGTAAGTGTTCTCTTTTCTCTGCAAACTCACCAGGATCTGTTATTTCTTTACTTTTTCATAACAACCATTCTGTCTGGTGTGAGATGGTATCTCAGCATGGTTTTGATTTGCATTTCTCAAATGACTAGTATGTTAAGCACTTTTTCATATGCTAGTTGGCTGGTGTATGTCTTCTTTTGAAAAGTGTCTGTTCATGTCCTTTGCCCACTTTCTAATGGGGTTGTTTGGTTCTTGTTTGTTAAGTTGTTTAAGTTCCTTTAGATTCTGAATATTAGACACTTGTCAGATGCAGAGTTTGCAAATATTTTCTGCTGTTCTATAAGTTTTCTGTTTACTCTGTTGATAGTTTCTTTTGCTTTACAGAAGAAAAAGAGATCTTAAATGTTCTCACAACAAAGAATGATATGTATGTGAGGTGACTGAGATGTTAATTTGCTTGATTTAATCATTTCACAACATAAACATATATGAAAACATTACTTGGTATACCATAAATATATACAATTTTTACTTGCCAACTATAAGAATTTTTTGTCAACTATAAAATATTTTTTCTTTCTTAATAAAGAAAAAAAAAACTTATCCAGAGGTCAGAATTTAAGTTTATGCCTCTCTTATCCGCAAGTACCTCACTGAAATAAAATTAATCATCTTAATAGTGCTTTTGAATATGAGACAGGAAAAAAGAAACCTTCTGTCTTAGTTGCTATGGATACAGGAAAGGCGTTGTGGATGTGAATATGCTGACTTCACAAAGTCAAAGGCATGAACAGTAATCTCAGCACTAATAAACACTCTGCCACAACAGCTGCATATTTACAAACTTCTATGAACTCAATGAAAGTGGATTCAGGAATCCATTAGGCATTTTACCATATTATATATCATCCCCAGCTCACACTACTTTTAAGAGCTGAAGAAAGAAACCTCTTGAAAGACAGCTTCCTGTCCATTTACAGTCTAGAAGGTACCTAACAAAAAAAAAAAAAAATTGCTGGCAAACCAAACTGTTTTTACTAAGATAAGAAAGGAACCATAAACACATTCATTTTAAAGCACTCATATTTTAACCATAGCTGCTAATATTGAATGACAGTTGCCATAAACTCTAATTGGATGAGATGCATTAAAGTTAAATGTGTTGAGCCAAAATGCTCTTACATTTGCCTTACAGATTCTGTGAGCATTTCACAGTATGTATTTCTGCAGCTACAACCATTTTTAACCCAGATTACTCTCCCAGGAAGTTTATTTTAAGCTCAAAATTTTAAATACTGTACCAAAAAAAATATATAGAAAGGCAGAAAGTAAGACTTTACAAAATCATTATATAATAGAGGCCATAGCTCAAGACAATTACCCAGTCTACCATAATGGACATTTAATATAGAATAAAGAAGAGCTTTGTACTGTATCATATCAAGAACCTTCTTCCCACCCTTAAGAAAAATCCTGATCTTAAATCACCCTGCAGGCCTAGTTCCAATGACTTCCATTAGCTCTCAATTACCCATGATGACAATGAACCAAAACAAATAGTCAATTCACCAATAACCCTCATTTTGCCCAAATATCACAGCCTTTTCCTTAACTAATATTTCTAAAGATTTGCAATTAATCTGTTAATCTTGTTCTTTTCCGTTCTACCAGCTCTGGGGTAATTAGCATGTAGAAACAATACAAAGGTCAGATGGGAGGCAGAAAGAAAAGAAGGAGAAAAAGGAACAACTTAGATAATTCTCCAACTTGATATTAGTTCCTGAATAATTAAGAATCACCTAGGATATGGTGCCCACCCCACTCACTGAAATTTTTAAAAATTCTCTTTTCATACCTTTAAGTCAAGGGCAACCATTTTAAAAAGCAGAGGGCCAATAACTGCTTCTCTCACACATACTTTATTTCTAGGAGTAGATACTTTAAAATATTTCCTTTAAGAAATTCTAACTTATTTTATTAAGTTTTGTTGATTGGCCCTAAACCTCACCAAAACAAATCCATTAGACCTAAGCAAGTCAGAATACCTCCCAATTTAAGGTGAGCTCTTTTTCCTTTTAACACTCACAGTGAAGTATGTAAAATGTTCTTCTATTTCTCCAGCATTCTGAATGCCATCCTTCAACTCTACTTTAATATCAATTTACTACCACAGTCCATGTTTCACTTACCTTTGAATACCTGGAATAGTGTCTTGCGTGTAGAAGGTGACTAAGAAATTGATCTTGAGTTGAAGTTAAAAATGTCTTTCTACACACATGCAAAATAGTGAGTTAGCAGGAACAGAAAACCAAACACCACATGTTCTCACTTATAAGTGGGAGCTGAACAATAGAACACATGTCCACAGAAAGGGGAACAACACACACTGGGGCCTGTTGGGGTGCAGGGGGTAAGGGGAGGGAGAGCATCAGGATAAATAGCCAAGGCACGCAGAGCTTAATACCTAGGTAGTGGGTTGACAGGTGCAGCATACCACCATGGCACATATTTACCTATGTGACAAACCTGGACATCTTGTACATGTGTCCTGAAACTTAAATTAAATTTTTAAAAAGTAGTTATCGAAAAAGCCTAAGTGCCTCACAATGGGAAATAACTGTGTTCAGTGCAGTGTAAATCAAGGTCCTAGACAGCAATTCCTAAAAAATCACAAGCTGAAGAAAATACCCAAGTTCCATGCATAACCTCATTCTACAGAATCAGAGCACTGAAACTAGCCACATTCCATCATATGGTAACTGTGGAATGAATGAGATCAGAAGGCCATGCAATCAATATTCGTGGCAATGACCCAACAAAGGGAGTAAGGGGAGGATCACAGAAGCTTAAAACTGAGAAACTGGCAGTTTTTCAGGTCATTTAGTCATACCATGTCTTGCTCATTACCCATTCAAAAGAATTTCCTTTAAAATAGTCCAGCTCTGCTCTATGCAGGATATTTTACAATCTACCCTTAAACAAAATTGAGTATACATATGTAAATTACGTAAAATAACCGCAGCCTTCCAATTTTGACAATTTAAAGCTTATTTAAACCTCAAAAATTTAAACCTCTCCACTTCCCCTTTCATGTTCAACTGACCTATGTAGTAATAAAACATTAAAGAAATAATTTTATCATAGTCTTTTATGCTTCCAACTGAATTTAAAACTGGGAATAAAGGCCTCTGTCTTAGGGTGAAAAGGTCAGGTCATTGGTTGGTTGGGTGAGTGGGTGGGTGGTTGGTTGGTTGGTTGGTTGGTTGGATGGTTGTAGGTTGATATGAGGAAGGCAAGAGGTCCTTCTACATGTTTCTTGAATCATACTCAATAAGGCCACCTCCAAACAGGAAGACAGAAACTCCACTAAGACCATTTGTATAAAGGTATTGGTAGCTTCTGCCATAAAAAAGAAAAGAATGGGTGGAATTTGGATGCAAAAATGAATAACCTAATTGAAGACCATCCAGTGTAGACTGCCTTATAAATTATTACCTCCCACAGCAACAGCTGAGCTTCCTTGTAATTATAGTTCAATCAATGACTTTATCCTTTAAAGAAAAAACAAAACCCTGAAATATCCTCAGAGTACTATAAATGATAGCAACTATTCTAGAATGCTGCTCTGAGATGGGTGAGGAATGTTTAAGTCTGACTTTCACCGACAAGAACTAAACAATTTTCTGGGGGAAAGGGAGCCCAGGCTTGGTGGCTAGCAATAGATACTGCTTCTTAAGCTCTGTCTTACCTTCTGAGACACCTCCCACTTTCTTTTTCCCATCAAGGTGGCTCTTAGTTTTATTCTAGCTGGAATTTACCCTTATGAAATTTAAGAATTTTTATTCCACTTGGAATTTACCCATATGAAATTTAAGAAGGTGAGCACATAATGTGACTTAGCTCAAACCCTTCACTTACCTGCCCTGCCATCCTCCAACTGACCCCTCCCTCATGACCTTCTGTGCACAGCCCATTCTCATTCAGCACTGATGTAGAATAGGGTATAAAGAGAGTAAAGAGTAACTGTCTTCCTCTTTCAGCACCCTATCTTTATAGAAAACAAGATCATAGAAGGCACAATAAACCAAATAAGCCCTTCCCAGATAGAAAGAAGAACTTTGACAGTGCTGGCCTCCCTATGTGGGAACTTTTGTCAGTTAAAAATGTTATTTAAAAAATTGCAGAT
This sequence comes from Cacajao melanocephalus, assembly GCA_963573385.1. NCBI lineage: Eukaryota > Metazoa > Chordata > Mammalia > Primates > Pitheciidae > Cacajao > Cacajao melanocephalus. Next base: position 61,332 of record CAUYLG010041949.1, on the reverse strand, counting down.
GTGCCCCTCCATATGTGTCCTGGTAGGAACAAGATGGCTCCCTGAAAATTATGGAGGAAGATGACCTACTGATTACAATTCTTCCTCAACATCTGCAGCGTGTTGCAGCTCAGAAGGGCTGACCAATGGTCACTGTATGGAACCTAGAGATCTAGGAACACACATTACTTTTCCAAAACATAAAAGGAGACGGAAAGCATCAAAAAATAAGGCATAGTAGGAAAAGGGGGCTTCTTTACACAATAAACTATTAAGAAGAAAAACAAAAGATCCAGTTATTTCATTTTATTTTAACCCCTCAATTTTCACATATGTAAAGTTATCACGTGTAAAAGAACCCAAACATCTTTCTCTGAAGACATTTCACCGAATAGCTCAACTGCCAAACGTCTGAAGTTGAGTTCAGCCATATCATGTACATGTACTCTATTTTATGAAGAACAGATCTGTTGAAGCAGTATTTTTCATGATCAAAATTGTATATTTTCCTGAAGCAATGTAGTAATTAAAGATTCTCCTGGACTGATATTTTCAAAAATGTCTATTTCAAGTGGGAGGTTGGGATATGTGCTAAGTCTTAAGTGTGAAGTAGTTAAAAGATCTAAATGGCACATATTCCATTACAGATCACTTAAGTTACTTTCAGGTTGTTGATATTTATACACAGCAGTAGTAAGGGATTTTTCTTTGCTTCAGAAGTTCCAAGAGTAGTAGTCATTTGCACAGATCACTGCACACTCTTCCATGCAGATTCACCTTATGGGAATGACTTTTTCCTCTCTCACTCTTTGATACTTAATGAGACATCTGTGTATCACAGAAGGAAAAAAAAATGTCAAAAGAACAACTTTAAATAACGTTTGATTCAATAAATGGATTGATATTAAATATATTATTTTTGTTTTCTTTTTTTTCTATTATTTTATAACCTCACACTGATCAAGTAGAGAAAGGATGAGGCAATGCAAGTCAAAGAATGAGAAACAAAGATGGATAAAGAAAGACTAAAGGAAAGTCTTCTGTGTCACCTACTTTACTAGTTACCTGACACTATTTTTAACTATCTCATTAAAATTCATACCTGCCCATAATCCAAATGTGAAGCTGTCCAGTACTCTGTTCTAAAGTCAAAACATATTAAATGCCCAGCTTTCAATTATTCCTATACAATATATTGTAATCACTCATATCCCTTTTACCTAACCTTCTGAAGTACCTGAAAACTGTCAAGAAATGGAAGGAATTTTTTATGCTGATCCCACTGAGTCACTGTGAGTCACAGAAATGGCCAGGCCACTCCGGCTGATCTGCTAATAACTGAGCTGTAGCCATTTCCAAGTGAAGAGCAGGAGCCTTCCTGCCCACCAAACCAAGAGTGGAAACAGGAAAGAATCTTCATTAACTAGTTAAGGAGCATGCTGCCTCATCTTCTGGAAGGTGGAACTTCCAGGTTATAACACTGCTGACACAAATGTATAAAACCCAAATCAGGAGAAGGCGTTTACAGTCGGCCCTCCATATCCATGAGGGATTAGTTCCAGGACCCCAGAAGGAAACCAAATTCAAGGTGTACCATTATAAAATGGTACAGTGCAGTATAATAAATGTCACTATGGCTAGAAAATGACTGACCTGGAAACTTTGTTTATTCATTAACAAGTTTTAAAACTAACAATTCACCAAAGCATACACATTAGCAATCACAGAATCTCATTTAGTTAAGTGATACATGCCCATGCTAAAATGTTATCATTATAGAAAAGTTCAAAAAATTAAAGAAAAGTGGAAAGAAAAAGATTACCAAAGGGAGAAAAGATATCATCCAAACATAAGGCAATGACTATTGACATGATGGCATATTTTTCCAGATATTTTTCTAGGCATATTTATTTTTGCATTGTTGTGCTGAGATGTACACATAATCGTGAATCAATTCTGTTGTTTTACTTACTATTGTAACATCTAAGTTATTAGAAACTCTTCATAAATACGATGTTTATGACTGAGTTTAATCTTGGAATTAAGCAAAGGTGAAGACAAGGACTCATCAGTGATTTAACACCTTTTTAAAATCAAAGTTCAAAGATAGACTTCCATCATTAACATTTCATCATATTGTCTTTATAAATACTTTTAGAATTGTGGGATCTATTGCAAGTTAAAAAAAAGAGAGAGAGAGAGAGAAGTCCCTAACAGTGCTTAATGCTTTCAAAATAATAATTCATTTCATAAATCTTCAGAGCAAAAAACTATACTGATGGTAATAATGTTAGCACAGATTCCACTCAGAGCATCTTGAATATTTATCTAAGACATATTCCCAGCATTGGCTAGTTATCTATACTTCTTCAAAAAATATAATGGGGTCAAGAGAGAATTTTTGTGTAAGTTAACTTCCTGGAGGGTCCTAACAGCTCTTCATAGTTAGTACTTAGTGAAAAATAAACAATACTTGCTTGCTTAATGCCACTGAGTACATAGTCAAGGAGATTCTACCATGACAATTAAGTCATGATGACTGATCATATAAATTAGAAGAAATTTCTTCTCCAAAGTGGAGAACTAATACATATACAATTCTGGATGCTTACTACTAATAATGTATTGAGCAAAAAACGCTAAAGGAAAAATTGACACTTGATTAAAGGAAGTTTCTAAAACTGTATACCTTTGGTCGAAATATATGCACATAATGACTAGATGCACATATAAAGCAATATACCAATCCAAAAAAATCACACCATCAAATTTCATTAAAAAATAACCTTTGGTTCTAAATTTAAGCTTAAGAGTTTGTGCATTTCTCACAAAATAGGTCCTTCTTTGTGCTTTTCCTAAAAGAGAGAAAAAACTACACCGTATTTGCTTATCAATTTTCACATAATCCGGCCATAACTTCACTAGTGCTAATTATCAGTATCTGTTTGGGTTATTCGTGAGAAACCACATAACCTTAAAATTTTCAATAAAAAAGACAGAGTTTTATACTTAAATTATTTCATCTTAGGAAAAATATTAGTATCTCACCCAGGCACACTTGAATCAAAAGTTTGACCCATGAAGGAAGGTGTCCAGTGATAGAATCTTTCCTCCCAAATAGTCCTTTCGAGGGAGCCAGAGAGGTTTCTACATCTGGAAACCAGCATAGCCATTTCTCCAGAATTTTTGCAAAAATGCCCTGTGAGTTGACTTACGTAATAGTTGGCTGTTTGCCTTGAAAACATTAATTTTGTTCATTACAATGCTACTTTTGCCTTTCTACCTCTCTTCTTTGTATTTTTAGCATTAGGAAAAGGCAGAAAGTAACCCTCAAAATGATATAAGAACTTATCAACCAAATTCTTCTTGAAATCCTAAAGGAAAGAGACATGAAGTGTCACAGAAGAGGGTGTATACACTGAAGAGGGGCTCAGTGACATTGGAGGTGCCAAGATTAGTTAAAGTAATGAATGAAGACAGAATTAAATAACATTAAATTACACGGTAGAAAGCCATTCCCCTTTCAGTTCTCTTTCAATCCCTCTGATTACAACACAAAGAACATTTAAGTTTGCTAATTTTTAACACTCCTCTGACAATAACTGATATATAAAAGATGGCCACAGGCATGAGCCACCGTGCCCAGCCAAAGCTAGGTATTAACAAAAAAAAGAGAAGAAAGAAAAGATGGCCACAAATTCTTCTATTTTCCTTGAATCTGAACTAGACTTAATTAATAGAAAGTGGTTAAGATGTTGCAGGACTTCAGAGCCTAGGTCCTAAGAAACCTCAGTGTCCACGGAGACTTTTTTGAGCACTCACTCTTGGAACTTAGCTGCCATGTGTGATGACAAACCATATGAAGAAGCAACATGTAGGTACTACAGCAAACAGCTTCAAGTGGTCCCAGCTAACAGGCAGCAGCCCTTGCCCAGCCAAATAAGATAACCACCATGGACATCCAGCCCAATCAAGCCTTCAGGTAATCCCTACCACAGCTGTCAACTGAAACCTCATGCTAGTTCCCAAGCAAGAACCACAGGATAGCCACGCCAAACCACAGAAACCTGAGTGATAGTAATAAAATGTTATTTTAAGCCACTAAGTTTTGGGTGGCTTGTTTTGCAACAACCAATAACCAGAAAGCTTCCTGTGCCCCACTTTCAAGAAAGAAAGAATGGGCTACAGGTTCAGCAAATGCACAGGCCAATAGTAGATAAACGATAAAAAGACTGCTTTTGATCTTATGTTTGTGGCATGTGATATTGGGTTTTTATTTACGGTCACAGTTAGAAAGAGAAACATCAAATGAACACAAAGTTAAAGAGACAAATTTTTTACATATCAAGTAAATTGTAATTTGAGTTTGAAAGCTTATAACAAAAAAATAGGACTGTGAATGGTCACAAATGGCTGACATATGGGAAACATTGCATAAAGATGAAGGGCAACATGGAAAGGTTCTAAGAGAATAAACTAGGCTCAGAAACAGAAATTACTCATTTTGCAGAAAGATAAAATGACAGTGCAAAAATCCACAATTGGGTTCAGCTGTTGCTTGTCACATTATGATGCTTTCTGCCCATGTGTCACTACTTATTCCTGAGTCTCTACTACAAAATCTGAGAGCAACTCTGACCTCTCCCACAAGGGTGGTTTGGGGTCTCTGCAGCATGGCTCTCCGGTTATTGAACTTACCCATATACTCTTTGGAGGTAGAAAAAAATCACAGTGAGCCACTGAAGCTTGACAAGTTATTTGCTGACATGCTGAACAGGAAATTTACACATGTTGTAGAAGCAGCAAGTAAGGATGAGAGGGAAAACAGGGCCCCTTCAAAGACAAACCAAAAGCCATAACTGACAAACACGGTTTGAATAGAAGGAAAGCTGACCTTCAAAACAAGACTGAATTTCATTCAGAACGTGTTTAAGATCCAGATGAAAAGACAGAGGTGCTATACATGAAGTGACAAAATATGATACTTACGAGCATTTAAAACTGAGTAGAAAAATCAGGCCTTCAGTTAAAAGGGAGATCAAAATGAGAAGGGTTAATGACAAAGGTGTGGGAAGATTTGGCAGGAGGCTCTGGTGTAAAGGAAGTCTGAGGGAGGGAGGAAGGGAAGGAGAGAGTGTTAGTGATTACATGGAGAAAAGTTGTAATTTAAGTACAACTAGTAGACTATTAACATTTGTGATGGATGTCCTCAGGCTTTTATAAATACCACTACAACATATGATTTCTTCCATAAAATACACACTTGAGAAGATGTGGGTACAGGCTTTCTCTTTGGCTGTGAGTGGCTCTAACAAATTAGTCTTGCATTCTCACTGTCGTATTTATGATTTAACAGAATTACAAATCACCACACTGAAGAGCTTAAAGTTCATTCCCAAATAATAGAAACTGAAAATGTTAAATCTGGGAAAGCCAAGAGTCTACTGTATTCACTTGGGAAGAAATTTCTTCCCAGAAGCTAAATGTTGATGACTGATTAAGCAATTCACTGGCTACAACTGAACCACCCCACTCAAAATTCGAGCTGATTTTTTTTAACTAACCAATTTTTAAAACTTCCCCCGATATACTTCTATAGCATATAAACAAATCCCCCACAACTCTGAAAATTTTATTTTATATTTTTTCACTTTACCACCCATAAAAATACAGATTTTTTTTTCTCAATACTTAAAATTTTTCAGTGTGGAAAACAGCATGTGGTGTTGATAAGTTCCTAGCTAGCACATTCATAAATTCAAGATTATTAAGAACTACAACAGTGTTTACAAAAGCTCATCAGGAAAAGTAAAGAAAGATTCTTAATTTTTTCCATTTATAAACCACTTTTTCCATCTTAAAAACCAAAGCCATATTATGTTACATTTCAGAATTGTTTGATTGCCCTAATTTATTCAACAAATGGGTAGGGAATCAGCAAGAAATTTGCATTCCTTTCACTTTATTCTATGATCGGTTCTAGATCATTCCCAAGTATTACAGAAACCCTAAATGTAATATCTAAATGTAATGTAAAAAACCCTAGATGTGATATCTGAAATGCTCTGGGTTTTCAGCCAACCACTTAAGTCCTCAGAATATAACGAATACTTTTCTACTCATGACCCCTCAGGTGAGACAGATGCTAAGTTCAACTGTTGCTCACCCTGTGCTGACAGGCAGGCCTGTGCAGTGCTCAACAGCAAGCTGGAGCCAGTCCTGGCTCTGTGGGCACTTAGTTGAATCAGTTTAGCCCTCTGTGCTTCAGTTCCCTGGTCTGTAAAGTGCTGTATCAATAATAATAGTATTGCTCGTGGGGTTGTTGTAAAGATTGAATAGATTGATACACGTAAAATACTTAATCTAATGCATCTACATACATTTTAGCCGCTACTGTTGTTGTTGTTGTTCCTAAGATTTACCACAACTCAAATTGACTCATATCTAAAGGTGAATTTCTCAAAGCTTCCTCCATTGTCAATACTAATGGAGGGTTCACCTGAAAAGATGTTTATGTATATGTGATATGACTGCTCTCAAAAAAAAATTCATCAATCAACTTGCACTTGTCTCTATCTGTACCTAGAATTCTGCTACATAGGGCATTTTCCTTCTCTAACAAAGGAAGAAAATATAGAAACATGAAATATAAAGATAACACAAGTTTGCATAACCGTTATATTGTAAATACCCACTACAAGAGTTGTAAAAATTCTGATGACAGAAATATCAGTGTGAACTAGAGAAATCAGCTGATATTTTGGAAAAGATATACAATTTCTGATGGACCTTAAACCCAAAGTAGTGTATGTTAGGTGAGAGAGACAATGTGGTCAAAGGTACAGAGGTAGGACAAGAGTGGAGTGTGCATAAAAATTAAGTCATGAGACCAGGCACAGTGGCTCACGCCTGTAATCCCAGCACTTTGGGAGGCCGAGGTGGGTGGATTACGAGGTCAGGAGATGGAGACCATCCTGGCCAACATGGTGAAACCTCGTCTCTAGTAAAATACAAAAAAATTACCTGGGCATGGTGGTGCACGCCTGTAGTCCCAGCTACTCAGGAGGCTGAGGCAGTGGAATTGCTTGAACCTGGGAGGCAGAGATTACAGTGAGCCAAGATCGCGCCACTGCACTCCAGCCTGGCAACAGAGAATGACTCCGACTCAAAAAAAAAAAAAAAAAAAGAAAGAAAAGAAAAAGAAATTAAGTAATGAAAACAGATCTTGGTGGGTAAGTACGGGTATGCTTGTTTCTCAAAGCATAAGGTAAAGAAATGCTTATTTATTTATTTACTTAAATTCTATTTATATTTTTTGAACTTTTATCCATTTATGTAATTCAACTATAAATGCTTATATCTGTCTACATTAAGTATGAGTACATTTTTGAATTCCAATATTTATAATCAAGGCATACGTTCTTACCGAAACTAGCAATTTTCACCCCCAGACTTTGAAAAGGACCCCAATTAATAGAGGTGCCTCTTGTTTTTCTATTTCATAGGTTCCATGCCATCATAAGTAACCCTCAGCAACTGATAGATGCTGGTTTGCTATCATTCAATATACCAAATTTTCAGAAGAAATACAGTCATGCACCACATAATGCTTTGGTCAACAACCACCACATATATGACAGATTATAATATAGTATTTTTTTACTGTACCTTTTCTATTTTTAGATATGTTTAGATAAACAAATACCATTGTTTATAATTGCCTATGATATTTAGTACAGTAACATACTGCACTGTTTGTAGCCTAGGAGCAATAGGTTGTATCATGTAGCCTAGGTGTGTAGTAGGCTACACCACCTAAGTTTGTCAATGTGAGTATACTCTAGGATGTTTGCATAACAACAAAATCATCTAACAATGCTCTGTCATTAGTGACACATGACTGCACAATCACTAGATACTAAAGGCATAAATATACATTCAATTTCATCTCCATGCATTCATTTCTCATTGAGCTGGGAAATTAAACTGCTCATAAATCAAAATACGAAAGGCTTTCATGGTTTGCAAAGAACATCAAATTGGCTTGCAAATGATGCTGGATATTTGCCCACTTTTGGAAAACAGCTACAACAAATTTATAGAAAATATGCCAACTCATTCCACCCTTAGTTCTATATACATTCTTCAGAGGGCACAAGACCACAGCAGGTGTATCTTTTACACTAGATACTGTCTGTAAGAACTATAAGTGTTTGAGCAGCATAAACCTATGCAAGCAACCTTAGGTACTTTTGCATATATTATTGTATACTTACTCTATTTTGCAATCATTTATTAATTTTAATTATTTCACTTAGCAGAATGTCATAATAAAATTGTTTCACTTAGCAGCCATTTGGTTAATAATTTTTTTTTTAAAGATGAAGTTAGCATTTCAAAGGAGCTAGAAAAAATAGTAATAATTTCCAATTCCAAGAAAGAAATCTCAGTCTTCCTCAGGCGCTCTGTCCTCTGCTTGTCACTGATGTAGCATCCCATGCTACGTGGTAGTGTCCAGTTTCTTCATGTTTCACAAACCACTCAACATCAAAAGCACTGGAGAGAAAGATAATACACACAAGTCTTCCAATGAGCATTCTGAGACAGTCTGTGGTGCAGCTGTCCCTTTCACTCTCCCCTGTAGAAATAGCTGTGCTCTTCTGAACAGCATTGCAATTAATGTTTCATACTCAAAAGTTTAATCTGAGTGACCACTGATAAATTTTGAGTTGCAGGGTCAAAAAACAGAAAACAGATAAAGAAGAACCCAATTGTTGTTGACTTTGTGCCAGAAGACGATATATATGATCTTATTTCATTTTCACAACCACCCTATGGCTAGGCATTATTATTATCCTCATTTTCCAAATAAGGAAATCAAAGCAGAAAGAGGTTAGGGAACTTGCCCAAGGTCACGCAACTAGTAAATGGTGTGTAGCCAGGGTTCAAACCCAGGCAATCTAAGAACCTGTCATTTTCTTCCAGAGACTGAACGCAATAAGTTTATTTCTCATTCATGCTTCAAGGCCAACCCAGGTCATCAGGAGAATGCTCTCTGCTCTCCTTAGTCACTCAGAGAATCAGGCATACAGAAGCTCCATTTGGATGCATATTTCCCCATTCATGCCGGCAGGAAAATGAAATGTAGCAAACCTTGTACCAGCCCTTAAAATTTCCTCTTAGAAGGAACATAAGCCACTTCCTCTCTTATATCATTGTTCATTACAAGTCATATGCCTAACTTCAAAGAGCCTAGGAAATACAGTCTTACTCTGCGTCAGGAAGGCAGACAGCCAAAATATTTTGGAACACAACTAATGACAACCACAAAGGAAGTCAATGAATGGGGGTTTTGAAGACATGGGAACATCATTAGAATTGCCAAGGAGGTAGAGCTTCCAAGAACTACCTTAATATTATTTAGTTATACTAAAATATCATGATAGTAAACCACATGTGGGTAAATGCCCTATAAGGGAAGCCTTGTGCTTCAGTAGAAAACTATACATTGTCTAGAAAACATCCTTCTGGCTATCTGATTCTGATCCTATGGGTGTTGTTTTACAACTCTATAAATTATAGAAAACTGATTGCAATACAAAATAATTCTTGACTATAGACATGCACATTCTGTCCTGTCCAGTGGAGGTTAAATTGACTTGCTTTCCTTACAGCAAAAGAAGCTAGTTTTGCCTCCATTTGCACATTCATTTCAATATTTTCAATCTATAAATATATCTGATCTTTGCATTAGTCTTTAAACCAGTTACAGCATATGCTTCCTTCATTATGAGTTTAGTAAAATCTTTAACACTATAATAATTGTTACATCTGTATGAGTCATTATTTGTGTGTGTGTGTGTGACAGCATCTCCCTCTGTTGCCCAGGCTGGAGTGCAATGGCACAATCACAGCTCACCACAGCCTCAACCTCCCAAGCTCAAGTGAACCTCCCACCTCAGGCTCCCCGAGTATTTGGGACTAGAGGTGCTCGCCACCTAATCTGGCTAATTTTTTTTTTTTTGGCAGAGATTAAGTTTCGCCATGTTGCCCAGGCTGGTCTCAAACTTCTGGGCTCAAGCTATCCGCTTGCCTTAGTCTCCCAAAGTGCTGGGATTACAGTCACAAGCCACCATGCCTGGCCAACTTTACCTTTTTTAAAAATCTTCTTTTAACTGGACCGTTGTTTTTTATAATAAACTTTCATTTTTAGAACAGTATCAGACTATAGAAAAATAATATAGTACAGACAGTTCCTATATAATCCACAGGTTCTCCTACTTATGTCTTACATATAATGGTACATGTTTTTATAGTTAATGAACTATTACTGATATATTATTATTAACTAAAATCCGTATTTTCTTGTAATTTCCTTAGTTTTTACCTAATGTCCTTTTTCTGTTCCAGGTTCTCACCCAGGAAACCACACTGCAGTTCATTGACATGTCTCCTCCTTAGGCTCCTCTTGGCTGTAATAGTTTCTCATTCTTTCCTTGTTTTTGATGACCTTATTAGTTTTGAGTCCTGGTCAAGTATTATATAAAATGTCCCTCAATTGGGATTTCTCTGATGTTTTTCTCATGATCAGACTCGGGTTATGGGTTTGGAGGAAGAAGACAACAGAGGTAAGGTGCCATTTTTATCATATCAAGTGATAAATATGTATATATAGAGAATACAGACTATCACATGATTTCTCATTGTTGAGGTTAACCTTGCTCACCTGACTAGTTTTGTCAGGTGTCTCCACTGTAAACTTACTTTAACCCATCTTTCCACACTGTACTCTTTATATCAGTATGGACTCACGGATATATTTTATTTGGGGTGGCAGTGGGGGCAGGTTCCAGAACTACTTTATGTTGTAGCTCAAACAGTTCCAGTGTTGGCCACTGGGAGCTCTTTCAGTTGGCTCCTGGGTCCCTTTCACATAACCCATTCTTGTGGATGTGTTTGTTGTTGTTATTGTTTTATTTTAAGCTCTTCCTTATTTCATGGCATTGTAAAATATTACAGGCTCATCTTGTATATCTCCTGCCCAGTCCTAGAATCATCCACTTACCTAATAACGCTTGGTTCCTTTTACTGGAGAATGGTATTAGAAACCAAGATCTAGGCACTAAGTGTGCTTATTGTTACTAGAAAGTCACTGTTTCTAGGTCCTCTCAGTTGATGCAACAAGGAAATATATGTGTGTACATTAACCCATTTATATGTATATAAATATACATATTTAATATAAATATTCCATATATATCTATAAATATTTCTATATGTATCTGTCTTTAGCTATATTAAGCTAAATATGTGTTCCTATTGGTGTCTCCAAATCTAATCCATTACTACTTGGATCATTCTAACCTCCCCCCCTTGATTATCTATAAACTCTCACTCCAACAGTAAGAAATCTGGCTTCCATCTTCCATCATTCGTGTCATTCATTGTTCAATTCCAGTATACATGCATAGTAGTATGAGAATTGTTAACCCATACTCCCATGGGAAACAACATTTACAAGTAGATTACAGGGCTTATGTACAGTTTCTTCTTTTGCCTTCATTCTTACAGATCCCACAAATTTCCAAAGTTATAGAGGTCAACATATTTTTCCCCACTCCCTTCAGTAAAATTGTTCATACATTTGTAATATATGGAAGTCCTCCTGTATCCTTGGTTTCACTTTCCTAGGTTTCAGTTACCCATAGGCACCTGCAGTCTGAAAATATTAAATAGAAAATTCCACAAATAAACAATTCAAAAGTTTTAAATTCCCCCCTTCTGAGTAGTACGATAAAATCTCACACCATCCCACTCCCCCTGCCCAGCACAGGAATCATCCCTTTGTTCAGCTGTCCATGCTATATATGCTACCTGCCTATTAGTCACTTAGTAGCCATCTCTGTTACCAGATGAAAAAATATAGTACCCATAGGGATCAGTATTATCCATTGTTTCAGGTGTCCACTAGAGGTCTTGAAACATATCTTCCAAGAATAACAGGGGAACCCTGCAGTTAAATTGTCTTGTTACATTCTGCATTCTCCTTTAACCCCTAAAATTATTTTTTATTAACATACATTAAGTTTCACTCTGTGTACTACAAAGTTTTATGGATGTTAACAAATACATAGTATCATATGTCAATAATTACAATATCATACAAAATAGTGTCACCACCCTAAAAAATTCCCTGTACTTCACCTACTCAATCCTGCTTCCCTTTGCCAGCAACCACTGAGAGTTTTACTATTACTAGTCACCTTTCCAGAATATCATATAATCAGAATCATAGAGTATGTAGCCTTTCACTTAGGAATATGCATTTAAGATTCATCCATTTCTTTTTGTGGCTTAATAACATTTCTTTTTATCACTGAATAATATTTTATTTTCTGAATATACCACTGTTTATCTAATCACCTAGTAAAGGACATCTTTGTTGATTCTAGTTTTCAGAAATTATGAATAAAGCTGTCAAAACATTCACATGTAGGTTTTTGTGTAGACAAGTTTTCAAATCCATTTGGTCAACACCTAGAAGTACAATTTTTGGTGAGATAAGACTATATTTAGCTTTGTAGGAAACTGTCAAACTGTCTTTTAAAGTGGCTGTTCCATTTTGTTTCCCCAGAAGCAATGAATAAGGGTTGCTTTTGCTCTGCATCCTTGCCAGCAATTGGTATTGTTGGTTTTTTTGGATTTTTGCCATTCTAATAGATGTATACTAGTATCTTATTGCTGTTTTAACTTGCAATTCCCATCTACAGCCATACCACCCTGAACATGCCTCAACTTGTCAAATTTGCAGTTCCCTAATGACATCTTTTCATACACTTATTTGTCATCATGTATCTTTTTTAGTGAGGTTTCTGTTCAGTTCTTTTACCCATTGTTTATTTGAGCATATAATAACATTTTAGCCTACATCATTTTGCTGAGGTTTCTGTTCAGTTCTTTTACGCATTGTTTATTTGAGCATCTAATAACATTTTAGCCTACATCATTTTGCTGGGCACTGGGCATCAGAGTCCATCCTTGATTTTCCCTTCCCTCTTATTTTTGGGCAGTATCTGGTATGCAGTTTGAATTGGCCTTCTCTAAAAACCTGCTCTCTTAACTATGACTCTATCCTGTTCTCTAAGCTGCTGCAGCTTCTGGTGATGATGATGATGATGATGATGATGATACATATTGAATGCTAACTATGTGCCACTGTATGGACTCTATTGTACATGTGTAATTATAAGTGTATGGCATAGATTATTCTATTTCCTCCTCATAACCTAACCCTAAATGTAATTACTGTCAGTATCCCTGTTTAATAAATAAGAAAACTGAAACCTAGAGAACATTAAGAAACTTGCCCATGTTTACAGTTAATAAGTAAATGAGCCACTACTGAATCCAGAGAGTTTATTTCCAGAGCCTATAGTCTTAACCTCTATGGAATATCCATACTTCCTAGAAACTAGAAAGATAAAAACCTAAAAACAACTAATATTCTTTCCAAGTGCTTAAAAATACTTGAAACACCAAATCAGTCATTTTTGGAAACTACAAAAAAAAATCATTATCTGTGAAAAAGGAATGAAACAAATTACTGATAAGTAGTCAAAATAATGTTATCTGAATGCTGAAAATGTACTGCTATCAAGTAAAACACAGAGAAGAATTAGGCAGTCTTTGCCTCAAGAATTAAATGCTTAGGACAAAGGATAGGTTTCAACACCTCCAAGTCACAGCACTGATATGACCACAAGCAACCACAGACGTATGCCTACCAGGCTCTCTAGCAGGTATAGCAACTAAAGCTGGCACATTGTCTGATGCTAACTTAGCCATTTCTCCAATTGTCCTCTGAAAAATCTTATGCTAATTCTAGAAATAATAACAACTGAGATACCTAAAGAAGTGTCATTGGTAAAGAAATGACCCTTTGTCTCTGTATCTCTCTCAGCCTTCCCATCACCAAGCCCCTCCAGCCACTTGAGTCAGAGCTTTGAGATGAAAGGGAAATCACTACCTTATCAGACACAAATAGGGTGTCAGTGCCACATGGAAGGGAAGCAGTTGGACTGGAAATCATCACTAGGTTGTCTGAAATCCTTCCTGAGGATTAGCAAGCTGCTTCTGTGAAAGGAGCACATACTGGGAAGAAGAAAGACCTCCACCTTCTTCTGCTTAACTCCCAGCACCACTAAACTGGGAACTTCATATCCTGCTGTCATTGGACTTTAAAAAAAAAAAAATCTCCTTCTGAAGAGTAAAAGTTTGAGGGTTGGTTAAAAAAAAAAAAAGTCCTTTTATCCACAGAATTCTTGGAAAGAGTGTCTTCTGACTCTTTCTCTCCTTCACACTTGACAAGTAAAATTCCTCCCAAACTCGCTCCTCATTTAAATATGGGTAGGAAATAGATTTAGACTTGGCATCTTGAAAAATGGGACTGCTGACACATAAATCCTGCTAGTTTACGTGGCATTGTTGATACTGCTATCATTTCTTTTACTGGTTGATCCTTGAGATCAGCTTTAATCAGGTGAATCATTACTGTTTCCAAACTTTAAGTTAGCAGATGAAGATTAAACTCCTTCTAGGCTCTAAGTTTATTCACCACTTTCATCTCATCTGGAAGATGGAATTGTTCTTACCTGAACAGCAGGCTATCTAGGGCATGCAGTCAAAACAAGAATGTAGGATCTCTAGAACTCTAAATGGTATTTTGGCTCCTTGGGAAGAGCTCCATGTCCCTGACAATGTTTTAAATAAATGCTTGTTTATCCAACTCTTAATTCCAACAGTATGAGTCATATTCCAGGTTATTTTATGAGGAAACAACATGCCCTGCTCAGCCACTGTGTTGTTCCTTCCAGGCCACAACTGCAGGGCCTGCTGTTCACTTGTAATAAATGTTGCGCCCTTACATTGTGCAGCAATTGCCTTATGTTGTGATCCTACTTACGTCAGTTAAGGTGAATGGAAGACAAAAACTGTGTCCTTTCATCTCTGTAACCCCCGCACACAGCAGGTATTCAATAAATGTTTATTGACTTAACTGATCTAATAAATCACCCTGAGACACAAGACTGCTATTTGATAAAGCTGTTTAATAGTATCTCTTTCATGTGCTGAGTATTTTAACATAAAAATATGGCCAGGCGCAGTGGCTCACACCTGTAATCCCAGCACTTTGAGAGGCCGAGGCAGGCAGATCACCTGAGGTCAGGAGTTCAAGACCAGCCTGGCCAACATGGTGAAACCCCATCTCTACTAAAAATACAAAAAACTAGGTGGGTGTGGTGGTGCACACCCGTAGTTCCAGCTACTTGGGCGGCTGAGGCAGGAGAATCGCTTGAACCCGAGAGGTGGAGGTTGCGGTGAGCTGAGATCATGCCAGTGCACTCCAGCCTGGGCTACAAGGGGAAAACTCAGTCTAAAAAAAAAAAAAAAAAACACACACACACAAATATAATGTGAAAGCAAATAGGACCTATGTATTTTCACTACAATATAAATCAGATATTTACTTTGTGCTTTTTCTTTACACCCATGTCACAATGTCTGTAATTTACTCTTAAGTGCTCCAACATTATGAATGTGTAAATTAATTTAATCTACCCCAAAGAGTTTCAGCTACCCTAACTGGGGATCCATACTCCTGGGATGGTTAGCTAACATTTAATCAGAAAGGCCACACTATCAGTGGTTACTACAGATGCTTCAACTCTCTCTATTTCTAGTCATGACCAAAGGCTTTACTAATTAACACAATGAATGTTAGAAATTAGTTTTACTTGGTTAAAATAATGACATATTAATTAGTATAATGCATACTAAAAATGGATTGTCACCAGCAAAATTAATGTATTCAAGATAGGTAAACTGGTTAAAAAAAATTACCAAGACATTCCCTACCCTTTTATGAAAAGGAAATAGAAAACTTTGCCTCCACCATGGGCACCAAGGCCGATCCCTAAACAACCATAGTTTATGTCCAGCCATAGGTTTGGAGGATTCTGGTAAAAAGTTAATTGAGTTCTTCCCCTAGAGTATTCTTATCTGCCTTGAGTAAATCTTTCATGCAATATGTAGACAAAGCATTTCTTCCCTAATCATTTGAGACTTCCACGAGTTTATAAAACAAGTTGTCTAATAAACGTTTACTTAAAAACATGTAAACATTATATGTATGATGAAATTTGATCAAGTCTTGCTTTTATTGTAACCTGATAGGGGAATGTGTAGCAGAATAGCTAACCTCTCCCCACCTCTAACTATGGGTAAATGTTATTTATTGAAAGAACCTAATTGTTCCACATGACACATTGGCTTAGGTCAGTTTGCAACACCCCTGTAAACTGTTTGCTTTTTGTTGCTGCTTTTATTTTACTTGTATTTTTTGCTAAAAAAAATTTTTAGTGATGAAGCAGCCTTTTCCCACAGCTGAATATCATTGATGGAGAATAGAATTAGCAACTTCATTACCACACAGGACTCTAACTTGGCAAACTGGCCCTTGGAATCCAAATATGTTTAACGTATACATGGATATCTTCCAAGTGTTTTCACATTGGCTTTCTTTTTTTCCTAGTAACTAAAAGCAGCTTCTGCCTCCAGAGGGAACACCCATGAAGTCTTATGACAGGAAAAGCTATTCATTTCCTACTCATTAAGCCAAAATGTACACTTTCAACTTTGCTCCCATCATTTTATCTCTACGTATTTCAGCTTACATTATTGAAGTCAAAAGACCTTTTCCAAACCAAAATTTGAAGATTCAGGATAAAAGAAAGCTTTTAATTTTTCTTCCCTACTCAGAAAACCAAGTTGACAGATGCCAGACAGCACCCTCTTTCCAACCATCACCTTGTGTGATAGCTAAGGCAGTTAATATAGCTCCAGTGTTCCCTGTGGAAGTGTCCAATGCTGTGACTCAAATGTACTTTTAAGGAGGTCTAAAGGGACTGGCATTAGAAAATAACCCTGGAAGAATTAAGATGTATGAAGTGGTAGCAGCTGTACCATTTTCTTCAAAAGTATAACTTTCCAGAGATTCCTATGCATGCAAGGAATGCATTCCAGGTGGCCGAGAATGTTTCTCCCTGTGTTCTGACAGGGACTCAAGGGCAGCATAGACTGGAACTCGGTACAAAAAGCACTGGCTATGTTGCAGGTCATTGAGCAAATGCCCAAAGTTTTACTGAAAACTCTTGATCTGTTTTCCCAGTGAATATTATATACTAAAAGCGTTCAGGTCCCAGACTCAGGATATTAGGAATTCCTCACAAGTTGAGCAGGATGCTAAAGAAAGAAGAGAAGGAAAACAGGGGAATAATTAACAGTATTAGCAACCCCCAAATCCTGGCCTACTTAATACTCTTAATGCCTGGAAGCAATAGATGAGCTTCCAAAGGTAAATAAAGTACAATATTTATGCAGTTCTAATTAATATTTAAACTATAATTTCTGAAGCAAACCTCATTATTTTTTCTGTTCTTAAAAAAACTTGATTTTTGGATATTCCCTCAAATGCTTTTCTTTTCTATATTGCTAAACTTTATTTTATTTTATTTTTGAGACAGGGTCACACTCTGTCACCCAGGCTGGAGTGCAGTGATATTATCACAGCTCACTGCAGCTTCAGCCTACCCAGGCTCAGGTGATCCTCCCATCTCACCCTCCAGAGTAGCTGGGACTAAAGGGGCAAGAAACCGCACCCCAATAATTTTTGTATTTTTGTAGAGATGGGGTTTTCCCATGTTGCCCAGGCTGGTCTCAAACTCATGAGCTCAAGTGATCTGCCTGCCTCAGCCTCACATAACTAAAATATTATTAAAAGACTACTGAATCAATACCACAACTGTGTGCTTTTGAATAAGGTGTATTATACCCAGAATATCAACATTCTTGATTGTGATTTATTTCACAACGTGTTCAGGCTTAGTTTACTTTAATGAACACCATGTCCATTAATTTTATATCAAAATATAAAGCTTCCACTTCTAGATAATCTTTATTCTAGCTTCCCCCTTATAATTTTGCAGAACAATACTAGAAACACCAAGTTATTTTACTTTGAAGTAAATACCAAATGTAATATGCATTACATTAAAAACAAAACTATTTACTTCTCAAATCATTTATTGCAGGGTATTTGAGTCGGGCAGAAAAGGTTAAGAAATTAACTCTGATTAACCTGGAATTCAAGTTTAAGGGAATTGAGGGGAAAGGGGATATTTTCAGGTTGCCAGGAATAAAGGAACATGGTTTGACATCAGAGGCCTGTGAGAACAGAGATGAATAGGATGAAGACTCTGCTTCAAAGCAATTGAACATCAATTAGAGAAGAGACTAACGTGCAGTAAGAAATGGAGTTTCTTACCCAGGTAGTGATGTGAGGTGATAAACAAAATAAACAAATAAAAAAAACCTGAAAGGGCAAGAAAAGGAGCAATTGTCTCTGAGATGATGGTGGATGGAAGGAGGGCTTGGGTAAAGCCCTTGGAGAAGGTGAGCTAACACTTGTTGAGTGCCTACTAATTCCTGCCCAAGTAGGACCAGATGGTCGACTTAAATCTTAAAACAGTCCTCTGAAAATGGTACAGTTTTATAGAAGATGAAACCAAAGGTTACAGAACAAAATGCTTGGGCATCTTCAGTGACCAATTGTGCAGCTAGGAAAGAAGAGATCCACCAGGGAACCCAAATGTGAATGGTTCCAAAATCCATCTCCTTTTGACTAAAAACACTTGCTTTCCTGAGAAGATATGCTAACTATCTTGTATACATTAACTCACCTAATCTCATTTAATCCCCACCTAACTCCATGTGCAATAGGCATTGTTAACCTCATTTTACAGATGAAGAAAATAAGTCAATAAGCAAGTTAACTTGAGCAAAGTACCACACTTTGAGCAAAGTCCAAGATTCAAACACAAATCTGTCTCACTCTCACTTGAAGATGAACTTGAAATCTGAGAACTGCAATAGGTGGAGATGAAGAAAAGATTCAAAGACAGCTCACGTCCCATTTCCCTACACTGATGCCTGGAGGTCACAGTACGTGCAAATCCAGAATTGAGGGTCCACTGGACTTTTTATTTTCCCAAAGAATATTTACTACATCCTATGACCTTTATCAAAGGGCAGACAGTATAAACTTTATAAGCCGACTGCTACCAGCACAACTTTTCCCTAGAGAACTCCACTATCCAGAATTCCAGGCCACCATCCAAAATTCCAAATACCCTCAGAGAGGGAACTCTGAGGTAAACAGATCCCATCTTCAGAGAGTAACCAAAGAGCCTCCGGTCATGACTCAGGAGATTAGGCACTGCCTTGATTCATCTCTGCAAAGGCAGCCTGTGGGGCTTCCCAGAGCCACCAGTAGGAAGTGGGCCAGGAAGGAATCTATAATTGCCACCCGCAGATGTGCCTGTGAGTGCTACAAAGGGAGTGACTGAGAACACCGAGGAGAGGGGATCAGAACATGCAGCCAGTCCTCTATGTTGGAGCAAGTGTTAGCTCTTCTAGGAATGAATTTTTAGGGCCCATTTCTGTTCCTTAGCTAAAAAGAAAAAAAAAAAGAATGCAGGAATGAACTTTTAATAACATTCTTTCAAACCAGAATGGGCAACAAAGGTTTTTCCAGCTATATATGGAAAAATGTCCTGTCTCTGCCAAGTACCTAAAGAAGACTCTCCAATCCTTCTCTGACGTATGAATCATGATCTAAACAACAAATTCCAAGCTCAAAACAGTTTCCAAGGAGAGAAAAGGGAGCTCAGTTATCCAAATGTGTGCATACCTTCTGGAATAGCAGCAGTGGGAAACTGAATGCCGCATTTATCCTGGAAGATTAAATCTTCTAGAAGAGAAATAGCACAAGTCTCATGTTGGTCCTTGAGTGACTCCTCTCTTCTACAACTTTAAAGACTTTTAAATGACCATTATCATCAATCTTGAAACAAAACAATCAAGTACTTATCCACATTGAGATAATTCTTAAAACAATTATAAAAATACTTTATTCAACAAAATATAAAGTATTTTTACATATATCTTCTATTTTTAAATCTAGTTTTTTAAAAACTATAATGGAGTAGAGAAAAAAAGAAGAACATTTCATAGAATAATATCATCTCTTCTATATGCAAATATATCAAGAGGTTTTTTTAAGTTAGGGTATTAAATGTCATTGAATAAAGACACGATTAGGAAATGCTTATTCCCTTAATCAGGTCTAAGGTATTTCATTAACATTTATGTTTAGCTGATTTGGTAAGAAGATAAGTTAGAAAGTATGGCTATTGCAAGCATATTAAATGAGGACCTGGTGACCGTAGGCCCAAGGAAGAGAACATCGAGAGTAAATTTCTTCTGAGGCTTGAAGACCATCTCATGGAAGAGAGAGTAGACTTGTTGTGAATAGCTCCAAAGGCATAAAAAGGATCACTGGACAGAGTTTAGAAGCAAGGCAGACTGGGGGTCAATATAAGGAAGAACCTTCAAACTATTTTAGCTGCCCAAAGATAGCATGAGTAATTCATTCTCTTTTGCCAGAAATATGTAAGCAAAAGTTGTTAAGCACCTGGCAGGGATTCTTTACTATTTTCAGCAGCAATAGAGAATATGTTCCTATTTTATTTCTTCAGCTCTAATATTTCCTAACAATTCTTATTTTCAAAGGGATGTCCCCATGGGTTGCTCAAATTCTCTTATTCAAAACTAAATCATTATTTTCTCTCTTAAGCATCATGTCTATTTTTGCTATCTCAGTAAATGGCACCTTGATCCATCCATTACACAAGCCCAAAGCCTATGCAACATCTTATACTCATCCTCTTTCTCATGCCAGAAATGTGATCACTTCCCAAGTCTTATCCATTCTCCTTCTCAAATATCACTTACATCAAGTGATATGTTAAAAAAGATGACCCTCTGGTACAAGAGCAGTGGCCCTCAAACTTAGCTGCTCATTAGAATCATCTGGAGAGCTTTTAGAACTGTAAGACGATTTTAATATGCTCAAGTTGTACCCCAGACTAATTAAATAAAAATCTCTGTGAGATAGACCAGGCATTAGTATTTTAGCTCTTAGGTGATTTCGATGTGCAGCCAGAACTGAGAACCATTAAAAAAGAGGCAAGAAGGCCAGATAAGAAGGTACTGAATTGAAGCAATCAAACTATGAAATTATGCACGAGGGTAGTTACAATTGATTGAAATTTGAAAAATATTTTGACATAATTGAGAGAGCCATTGGAACATAGTGCCAACCTCTCACAGCAGTTCTTTTCATCCCATGCCATGGTCAGAAATAACCCACCAACCAGTTACTTCCCAAAGTAACTGAAGGTGAAGGTATCTGAATGGCTCAGCTAAAACTTTTCAC
The DNA here is from genome assembly GCA_963573385.1 of Cacajao melanocephalus. Lineage (NCBI taxonomy): Eukaryota > Metazoa > Chordata > Mammalia > Primates > Pitheciidae > Cacajao > Cacajao melanocephalus. The sequence goes on along the minus strand of CAUYLG010041949.1, from coordinate 39,959 downwards.
TATCCCTGAGGAGCAACTTACACTGAGTTAGGCAGGTGGATTACTTGAGATTAGGAGTTCAAGACCAGCCTGGCCAACATGTAAAACCCCATCTCAAGTAAAAATGCAAAAATTAGCCAGGTGTGGTAGCACGCCCCTGTTGTCCCAGATACTCAGGAGGCTGAGGCAGGAGAATTGCTTGAACCCAGGAGGCGGAGGCTGCAGTGAGTTGAGGTCATGCCATTGCACTCCAGCCTGGGAAACAAGAGCAAGACTCCATCTCAAAAAAAAAAAAAAAAAAAAAACGGCAGGTGGGGGGCGGGGGTGGAGGCTTGTGGGTGTGATCTTTCTATGTTCTGCTGTTCCGTCATAGGAGGACACTTAGATGGCACAGTTTATGAGGGAAAACCCATAGGATCACCCTCAACAGATACAGTGAAAGTATTTGAGGATAATTGATATTTATATGATAAAAACTCTTAGGTAACTAGGAAGAGAAGGGAACTTCCTCAACCTGTTAAAGTACTTGTTCAAAAAACCTGCAGCCGATATCACACGATGTGACTGTCTTAGTCTGTCTGTGCTGCTGTAATGAAACACCACCAACTGAGTCATTTATCAAGAACAGAAATTATTTCTCACAGTCCTAGAGGCTTGGAAGTCCAGGTCAAGGTGCTGGCAGGTTTGGTGTCTGGTGAGGGTTCGTGCCTCGTGGTTTTCCGATGTGTCAGGTTGGCCTTACATCCCTTGCAGAAACTCTACTTAGCAACAATGTTTATTCACTTTATGTATTATTGGATTCAATTTGCTGAAATTTTGTTAAGGAGTTTTTTTTTGCTTGTTCGTTTGCTTTGTTTTTGAGATGGAGTCTCACTCTGTTGCCCAGGCTGGAATGCAATGGCACAATCTCAGCTCACTGCAACCTCCACCTTCTGGGATCAAGCGATTCTCCTGCCTCAGCCCCCACCCCCGAGTAGCTGGGATTACAGGCACGCACCACCACACCCAGCTAATTTTTGTATTTTTAGTAGAGATGGGGTTTCACCATGTGGTCTGGGGTGGTGTCAGACTCCTGACCTCTGGTGATCTGCATCCCTCAGCCTCCCAGAGTTCTAGGATCACAGACCTGAGCCAGCATGCCCGGCCCCATCTTGATGTCTACAGGTTTTCAAGGAATATCACCACTCTCATCCATGATATTAATAATTTATTTTCTGTCACTCTTTTTGCATCAGTCTTCATAGAGCTTTTTCAAGTTCATCGATCTTGTCAAGAACCAGCTTTTGGTCTCATTGATTTCCTCTATTGTTTTACTGCATCCTCTTTCACCTATTTCTGCTCTCTATTATTTACATTTTTCTGCTTACTTTGGGTTTAATTTGCTATTTTTTTTTCTAGTTCCTTAGGTAGATGCTTGGATTGATTCAATAACTTTCTTCTTTTTTGACATAAGCATTTCACTATAAATTTTCATCTAAGAACTGCTTTAGTTTTACCTCACATATTTTGATGTGTTTTGATTTTGCATGTTGTTTAATTTCCAAGTATTTGGGTATTTTTCAGATATCTGTCTGTTGTTGATTTCTAGTTTAATTCAGCTGTACTCAGAGAACATATTTTGTATGACTTCAATTCTTTTAAATTTATTGAGACTTGTCTTACGGTCCAGGATATGGTCCATTTTGATAAATGCTATGTGTGCGTTTGGAGAAAATTTGTATTCTGTTGTTTGGCAGGGTAGTTAATGATTGCCAACTGGGTCAAATTGGTGGATAGGGTGGTTCTTGTCTATTCATTGCCTATTGGTTGTATTTATTGTTGGAAAGAGAGTGTTAAAGTACCCAACAATATTTGTGGATTTGCCAATTTTTCCTTTCAGTTCTGTTTTTGTTTCATGTGTGTTGAAAACTCTGTTACTAGAAGTATGGATATCTGTGGTGGTTATGTCCTCTTAATGAATTGATCTCTTTATTATTATGAAATGTCCCTTTTCATTCCTGCTCAAATTTCTTGTTCTGAAATCTACTTTGTCTAATGTAAATGCTTTTCATTTGATTCATGTTTGCATGATATATGTCATTCCATTCTTTAACTTTTAACCTAGGCATATCTTCATGTTTAAGGTAAATTTCTTGTTCACAGTAGACAGTTGGGCTAACCTTTATTATCCAATCTAACAATCTCTGTCTTTTAATTGGAAAATCTATGTGATTTACAAGTAATATAACTCTCAATATGGATGGGTTCAAACCTAGAACCTTCCTATTTCTTTTCTATTTGCCCAATCTGTTCTTTGTTCCTCTTTTTCTCTTTTCTGACATCTCTTGGCTTGATTCAGCATTCTAAATTATTATATGTTTAACAATGGTTTATTAATGCTATTTCTTTTTAGTTATGATTTTCTAGTTATTGCTGTAAGTTTCACTGTATAGAAATTATTTATGCTGTGATTGCCCCACATTTTATTCCTATGTATATTATAAACCTCAGTACATGGTTATTTTTGATTTAGATAGGCACAGACTTTTCTAATAAAATTTAAAGCTAAGGAAAAAAATCTCTATTTTACTCAGAAATTTGCCATATTTGGGTTATGGAATCTGTTGTGCAAATCTAAATTTTCAAATTGTTTCATTTTTCTTTTGCTTGAAGAAATTCTTTTAATGTATTTTATATTGCAGATCTGCTGGCAATGAATTTTCTCAGCTTGTGCTTGTTTGGAAAATTGGTTTCACTCTTATTGTTGAAACATATTTTCATCGGGAATAGAACTCTAGGTTGACAGTTGTTTTATTTCAGCACTTTAAGGACATTGCTCTTTCGGTTTAAATATTTGCTGATGAGGAGTCAGAAAGTATTAACTCTTATCTTTGAGTATCTGTATCTTTGCTGTAACTCTTATCTTTGTTCCTCTGAATGCAATGTATCTTGTTTTCCTGCGTGCTTTTGTAATTCTGTCTTTATTGCTGGTTTTCACCAGTTCAGTTAGGATGTATCTTGGTGTAGTTTTCTGTATATTCTGCTTGGAGTTCATTGAGATTCTTAGAGTTATTTGTGTATCATCTTCATGAAACTAGGAAAATTTTGGCCATTATTTCTTCAAATATTTTTATATTCTCCCTGTATTTACTCTTCTTCCAGGACTCAAATTATATGTATGTTACACAGCTTGATATTGTCCTACAGGTCACTGATCTCCTGTGATTTTTAGTCTTTTTCTTGTTTTCTTTTTATATAGTTTCTGTTGCTTTGTATGCAAGTTTGCTGAGCTTTTCTTCTGCAGTGTCTAATCTGCTGGTAATTCCATTCACTGTATTTTTCATCTCTAGAAACTTTATTTGGATTTTTTTTTTTCTTTTTTTTTTTTAAGATGGGGTTTAACCATGTTGGTCAGGCTGGTCTTGAACTCCTGACCTCAGATGATCCACCCACCTCGGCCTCCCAGAGTGTTGGGATTACAGGTGTGAGCCACTGCGCCTGGCCAGATTTTTTATATATATATTTCATTTTTCTATCACATTCTCATTGTAGCTTTGTCATTTGTGGATCTGTTTTTGTTGATTGATTTTACTGGTTGTTATGGGTTATCTTTTTCTTTGCATGCCTGGTAATTTTTTAATGTATTTGCTGTGCTTTTTACTTTGTTTTCTGCTAGATTTTATTGTATTTCCTTTTTTGGAGATGGAGTCTCACCCTGTCACCCAGGCTGGAGTGAAACGGCATGATCTTGGCTCGTTGCAACTTCAACCTCCCAGGTTCAAGCAATTCTCCTGCCTAAGCCTCCCAAGTAGCTGAGATTACAGGCCTGCACCACCACACCCAGCTAATTTTTGTATCTTTAGTAGAGACGGAGTTTCACCATGTTGGCCAGGCTGGTCTTGAACTCCTGACCTCATGATCCACCCGCCTCAGCCTCCCAAAGTGCCGGGATTACAGACGTGAGCCATCGAGCCCAGCCTATTGTGCTTCTTTAAATATGTTTTGGTTTTGTTTTGGCACGTAGTTAAATTATTTCGCATCAGTTTGATGCTATCAAAATTTACTTTCAATTTTTTTTTTTTAGACAGAGTCTTGCTCTGTTGCCAGGCCGGAGTACAGTGGCACGATCTCAGCTCACTTCAGCCTTGCCTTCCAGGTTCAAATGATTCTCCTTCCTGCCTCAGCTTCCCAAGTAGCTGGGACTATAGGCGCGCGTCATCACACCCAGCTAATTTTTGTGTTTTTAGTAGAGACAGAGTTTCAACATGTTGGCCAGGATGATCTCGATCTCTTGACCTCATGATCTGCCTGCCTTGGCCTCCCAAAGTGCTGGGATTACAGATGTGAGCCACCTCCCCTGGCTGCTTTCAGACTTTTTTTTTTTTTTTAATTCACCCTGCTATGGGTGGGCTGAGGCCAAAGAGGGCATCAGCCTGCTTTCAGACTTTTTAAAGGCAGTTCCAGAGCAGCCTTTATTCTAAAGTTAATTTATAATATGATGATTTGGAATCATTTTATTTAGTCTTAGAAAAGGGACAGAACTAAGGAGTGCCCTCTATTCTAGCCTTTAGACATTATTGTGTGATAATATGATGTCTAGAATTCTGTGACCACCAAGGGTAGTAGCTGATACCCTGAAGATGGCAAATAGAAAGAGCCAATCATCTATGTCCTACATGACATTGCTGGGCTATTGAATTAACCAGCCTGGAACCAGTTACTTCCAGACTTCTTCTTATGTGAGGTATACTGAAAACATTGTTCAAACAAATTTCCATTGTATTTTCTGTTACTTACAGCCAAAACCGTCCTAACTGTCATATTCTTCCAAATGTACGTATCACCAGATTTTTGCCAGTTTGGTTGATTTAATTTAATTTAATTTTTTTTTTTTGAGATGGAATCTCACTCTGTCACCCAGGCTGGAATGAAGTGGTATGATCTGGGCTCACTGCATTCTCTGCCTCCTGGGTTCAAGTGATTATCCTGCCTCAGCCTCCTGAGTAGCTGGGACTACGGGCACCCGCCACCACGCCCAGCTAATTTTTTGTTTTTAGTAGAGATGTAGTTTCATCATGTTGGCCAGGCTGGTCTCGAACTCCTGACCTCAGGTATTCTGCCCACCTCAGCCTGCCAAAGTGCTGGGATTACAGTTGTGAGTCACCTTGCCAGGCCGATTTGATTTTTTGAAGTTGAATTTAATAAAAACATGGCGAATGAGACATGGTGCCAAGAATTATAGGAGATGCAGAGATAAGTGTTATGTGGTGCCTGCCTTTGAAGCACTTATGCTCCGAAATAGAAAAAAACAAGGTTACAAACCAATAACCACATTAAAGGAATGATAGAACACATTTAATAAAAGAAGAAAATGTAAAGGTGGCTAATGAATGAATGAATCAAGTTAAGTTTTCAGAAATGTCTGCATGCATCAAAGTGTTAGGTAAGCTTGATTTTAAATGAACAGACTCTTGACATGCCTATTACATAATGTGCATATTTAAATTAAATGAAGACGGCCTGGGGTAGTGGCTCAGGCCTGTAATCCCAGCACTTTGGGAGGCCAAGGCCAACAGATCACCTGAGGTCAGGAGTTTGAACCAGCTTGGTCAACGTGGTGAAATCCCGTCTCTACTAAAAATACAAAAATTTGCTGGGTGTGGTGGCAAGCACCCATAATCCCAGGAGGCTGAGGCAGGAGAATCACTTGAACCCAGGGGGCAACGGTTGCAGTGAGTCAGGATCGCACCACTGCACTCCAGCTTGGTGACAGAACGAGACTCTGTCTCAAAATAAATAAATAAATAAAAATCAAATGAAAAAACAAAAAGGCAAAACCTTTCCAAATAATTTTAGTCATAATAATAATATATTTTTATTTCAAACATTGACCTAATAACAGAAAGAAACGTTCATAAAGCTAAAGGCAGATGCATGTATATAGAGTTAGAGAGATAGAGATAGACTCAAATGTATTTCCTTCTGCTGTTTACCTATTTTTTTTTCTTGTTTGAGACGGAGTCTCCCTCTGTCACCCAGGCTGGAGTGCAGTGGTGCAATCTTGACTCCCTGCAACCTCTGCCTCCTGGGTTCAAGCGATTCTCCTGCCTCAGCACCTCCCATGTAACTGGCATTGTAGGCGTGCACCTCCATGCCCCGCTGATTTTGTATTTTTAGTAGAGACCATGTTGGTCAGGCTGGTCTCAAACTCCTGACTTCCTAATCTGCCCACCTCAGCCTCTCAAAGTGCTGAGATCACAGGTGTGAGCCATGGCGCCCAGCCTATTTTTTTTCAATTGACGAAAAAATCCTAAAGAGATCCTTCACTTTTTAGAAGCAAGCATGAAACATTTTATTTCAGAAGTTATTACCGTTGGCTGGGCAAGGTAGTTCATACCTGTAATTCCAGCACTTTGAGAGGCTGAGGCAGGTAGATCAGCCAAAGTCAGGAGTTTGAGATCAGCCTGACTAGCACGGTGAAACCCCGTCTCTACTAAAAATACAAAATTAGCTAGGCGTGGTGGCGCATGCCTATAATCACAAATATTTGGGAGGCTGAGGCAGGAGAATCACTTGAACTCGGGAAGCGTAGGTTGCAGTAAGCAGAGATCATTCCATTGCACTCCAGCTGGGCAACAATAGTAAAACTCCGTCTCAAAAAACAAAAGAAGCTATTGCTGTTATCTTACTGTTTTCTAAATTAGGCTATGGGCAATTATATATTTAATTCGTTTTCAGAACATCTTGATCCTTTTTTGGGAAAAAAAATACGCTTGAAGAAACATGAAAGCTGGTCTTTGCTTGTCCCAAAAATCTAATCCTAACAATGCTACTCCTTCTTTCATTATGTGTGTAACTGGTTGAAACATGTCTATGTGTGGGCTTTAGAGATTGTGGGAAATGTAACAGAAAGATCACCAGAGTCATGAGTTAAATGGAATCACCTCCCAACACCTGAGGGCAAGGAGAAAGAGTTACTAACATACCTGTGAAACCCAGGAAAGCTTCCATTGAGGCACAAGAAGCCCTGCTGATGGCAGAAATGGGATATCTGGGGAGTAATGCTGGCAGAACACAAGGCAGAAGATGTCTGTGAAAGATCATCTTTGACACAGACACCTAAAACACAAAGGGCAAGACAATCTCCCTCAGTCTCCCTCTTACCTTTTTTGGGATGAGACAATTAAACATTTGATAACAGTATACTTCCAAAGGATGCTGTAATCCTCTTAGGTGACCTACTTTTTTTTTTCGTCTCGAGACAGAGTCTCACTTGTTGCCCAGGCTGAAGTGTAGTGGTGCAATCTCAGCTCACTGCAACCTCCGCCTCCCAGGTTCAAGAGATTCTCCTGCCTCAGCTTCCCCAGTAGCTGGGATTACAGGCAAGCGCCATCATGCCCAGCTAATTTTTTTGTATTTTTAGTAGAGATGGGGTTTCACCAAGTTGGCCAGAGTGGTCTCAAACTCCTGACCTCAGGTGATCCACCAGTCTTGGCCTCCCAAAGTGCTGGGATTAAAGGTGTGAACCACCATGCCCGGCTGTGAACGACATTCTTAAATACCTAGAAGAGACTTGGCATGGTGGCTCACACCTGTGATCCCAGCACTTTGGGAGGCTGAGGTGGGCAGATTACCTGAGGTCAGGAGTTCAAGACCAGCCTAGCCAACATAGTGAAACCCCATCTCTACTAAAAACACTAAAATTAGCCAGGCCTGGTAGCAGGCACCTGTAATCCCAGCTACTTGGGAGGCTGAGGCAGGAGAATCACTTGAACCTGGGAGGCAGAGGTTGCAGTGAGCCAAGATTGCGCCATTTCACTCCAGCCTGCGCAAAAAGAGCAAAACTCAGATCTCAAAAAAAAAGAAAAAAATACCTAGGAGAGCAGTTCGTCTTTGGAATTAATAATTAATTAATTAATTGATATGTAAAATTCTGTCTTAAGTATGAATTACAAAGACTTCTAACATGGCCAGTGTCCTCCTCCCTGTCCCTGACTTCAAATACAACCTCCACACTGCCCCACTCTATTTTTTATTTTTTTGAGATCATGTCTTGCTCTGTCACCCAGGCTGGGAGTGCAGTGGCGAAATCTTGGCTCACTACAACCTCCGCCTTCTGGGTTCAAATGAGTCTCCTGCCTCAGCCTCCCAAGTAGCTGGGACTACAGGCATATGCCATCATGCCCAGCTAATTTTTGTGTTTTTAGTAGAGATGGGGTTTCACCATACTGGTCAGGCTGGTATTAAACTCCTGACCTGGTGATCCACCCACCTCAGCCTCCCAAAGTGCTGGGATTACAGGCGTGAGACACTGTGCCCTGCCCACACTGTCCCACTCTTAATGGTATAAAAATGATGACACCAGGCCACCAACCGGGCCCAGTTCAAGCACATGCTCAGTAATGATAATAAGAATACATCACACTTTTTTCTTAGCACTTAACAAAGTTTTTTTCTACATTTATCGTCTCATTTAAACCACACAACAAACCCATCTGGTGTTAGTGTTCTTGTTTTATAGACGAGATAACAGGCTCAGTGGACTCCCAGTAGCTCATGCTGTTTAAATAGTGAGGTCATTGTATTAGCATTCTATTGTGTGTAACAAATTATCACAAACCAGCAGCTTAAAACGACACTCATTTATTAACTTATAGTAATAAGATCAGAAGTCTAGGTGGGCTCATTTGGGTTTCCTGTTTAGGATCTCAAAGGCCGGGGCTTTTCTCTGGAAACGTGGAGCGGGGGCAGAATCTGCCTTCAGCCTCATTCAGCTCATTGGCAGAATTCAGTTCCACATGGCTGCAGGGTGAAAGTCCCCATTTTCATGCTAAATGTGTCTTGGGACTGCTGTCAGCTCCTGAAAGCCACTCTCTGGTCCTCTTCATACACCATCTCTTCCATCTTCAAGCCAGCAACAGTGAGCTTTCTTAGGCTTCAAATCTCTCTGACTTTCCCTTCTACAACCGGCCTGAGAAAGCTTTTGAAGCTTAAAGGATTCATGTGATTAGATTAGGGCCACTCACGTAATCTCTCTTTGGCATATAGCATAATGTAATCACAGGAGTGATGAATACATTCTGTTTTCACGCACAAAGAAGAGGGCCCCGAGGATTATTCTTAGAGTTTTATCACATTAATAAGCATGTTCACCCTGCTGAGAGAAAGAGAGAAGAGATGGCCAGTCCTCCAGCACGGAGCCAGGCTCAGTTCAGCTCACTGACTGAGGAAGTGGAGAGCTCCGGGTGGAGAATTAGTGTAAGAGAAGACCATTCTCTGCAGCCGTAAAAAATGATGAGTTCGTGTCCTTTGTGGGACATGGATGAACCTGGAAACCATCATTCTCAGCAAACTGACACAGGAACAGAAAATCAAACACCACATGTTCTCACTCATAGGCGGGTGTTGAACAGTGAGAACACATGGACACAGGGAGGGGAGCATCACACACCGGGCTCTGTGTGGGGGAAGTAGGGGAGGGACAGTGGGGGGTGGGGAGTTGGGGAGGGATAACATGGGGAGAAGTGCCAGATATAGGTGATGGGGGGGAAGGCAGCAAACCACATTGCCATGTATGTACCTATGCAACAATCTTGCATGTTCTTCGCATGTACCCCAAAACCTAAAATGCAATAAAATATATTTTTTAAAAAATCAGAGAGAGCAGAAGAGCAGAGGCCTAGCTGGGTTTTCCTGAGAGTCCTAGCAGCTTAACTGCAGGGCACAGCAGAGTGAGAGCCCGTGAGTATAAGACTCCTGGTGCCCAGTGGCCCCGTCAACTATCAAGTGGGACCTAACCAACACCTTGACTGATGGGATAGGCATTTCCTGCTCTGGAAGAACAGGGGTAAAAAGAGGGGTGGATGGAGGGGAAGAAGCGTCCCTCTTTTTCTTTTTCAAGGGAACCAAGGCTTTCTTTTTTTGGATACAGTGTTGCCCAGGCTGAAGTGCAATGGTGTGATCTTGGCTTACTGCAACCTCTGCCTCCTAGGTTCAAGAGATTCTCCTGCCTCTGCCCCCCAAGAAGCTGTAATTACAGGTGCCTGCCACCATGCCTGGCTAATTTTCGTATTTTTTTTCAGATGTGTCTTTATCAGCATAATTTTTGTATTTTTAGTAGAGACACGGTTTCACTATTTTGGCCAGACTGGTCTTGAACTCCTGACCTCTGGTGATCTGCCTACTTCAGCCTCCCAAAGTGCTGGGATTACAGGCATGAGCCACTACACGCAGCCAGAACTAAGACTCTCTAAACCAGATTTCAAGAGCTGGATGTGGTAGTTCAAGCCTGTAGTCTCAGCTACTTGAGAAGCTGAGGCAGGAGGATCACTTGAGCCCAGGAGTTTGAGGCTGCCGTGAGCTATGATGCCACCATAGCACTCCAGCCTGGGCGATAGAACAAGACCCTGTTTCTAAAAATAAATAAATAAACAAATAAGCCACATTTCTTCAACAGCCCTTTCCACCTGGAAATGTCTTTCTTCTGTCCCACATCCTCTAGAGATGGTCTAGTGTATATTTGCTCTCTGCATTTCTTCAAAAGCTGTTTGCCGATTGTTTCCAAACTTTGGATCCTAAAAGAAGTTGGTGAAGAACATCGTTTTTAAACAAACATGTATGGACTGCTCCAAATACACATTACTTACGGCTAATCTAGACTTAAAATTCAAATGTTTTCATAAGAATGCTAACAAGGAACATATTTCTCATTACTTAGTATTCCTCATTACATATAAATGTCAAACCCTAATGCTTATCAAAAACATAACTATAAGATAGCAAAGTCCAGGCGAGGTGGCTCACGCCTTGTAATCCCAGCACTTTAGGGGAGGCTGAGGCAGGCGGATCACCTGAGTTCAGGAGTTAAGAGACCAGACTGGCCAACATGGTGAAACTCCGCCTGTACTAAAAATACAAAAATCAGTGGGACACAGTGGCACGCACCTGTAGTCCCAGCTACTGGGGAGGCTGAGACTGGAGAATCACTTGAACTCAGGAGGTGGAGGTTGCAGTGAGCCGAGATCACGCCACTGCACTCTAGCCTGGGCAACAGAGCAAGACTGTCTCAAAAAAAAGAAAAACAAGATAGCAAAAATGGTGATATAAAAAGGCAAACTACTATGGCACTCAAAATTAAGCCAAACTTCACAGGTAAGGGCGTAGCCCTCTACAAGACCAGTCTCACTTCAGATACCAGCCACAAGTTTGGGGATTTCCACGGCTGCCTCACTTCTGACCAGCTGGCTACAAATTTGGGGGTCCTCATGGACTCCTTCAGGTTTGATAATTTGCTAGAATGATCCATAGCACTCAGGAGAGCTCTATATTTACAATTACAGTTTTATTATAACAAAAAGATACAAATCAAAACCAGCCAGAGAGAGAGAAGCACAGGGTGAGATCTGGGAGGATTCCAAATGCAAAACCTCCCGTCATCCTCAGGGATGCATCTCCCCTTGTCCCCAACAATCCAGCTTTTTGACGTGCACAATATGAACAGTTTTTTTTTTTTAAGACAGGGCTTGGCTCTGTCACCCAGGCTGGAGTGCAGTGGCGTGATCTCGGCTCACTGCAACCTCCACCTCCCAGTTCAAGTGATCCTCCCACCTTAGCCTCCCGAGTAGCTAGGACTACAGGCGTGTGCCACACCCAGCTAATTTTTGTATTTTTAGTACAGATGGGGTTTCACCATGTTGGCCAGGCTGGTCTCAAACTCCTGACCTCAAGTGATCACTGCCTCGGCCTCCCAAAGTGCTGGGATTACAGGCATAAACCACTGTGCCCCGCCCTGGACAGAGTACTCTTAGCCAGGGAAGTTAATCTGGGCTTCAGCGTCCAGAGTTTTACTGGTGTTTCATATTAAATTGTTGCCCATGTGACTCAGTCTCCAGTCCCCACCCTTCTTCAGAGGTCCCACTGATATCACGTGGCTCAAAGCCCCAATCCTATAATCACGTGATTGATCTTTCCGCTGAGGCCAGTCCCGATCCGGAGCCACCTTGGGTGTCAGTATAAAGTATGGAGAGGGCCACCACAAGTCACCTTCTTAGCATAAACTGTCAGGTGTAGTCCCGTGGGCCTGCCATGAATAACAAAGAAACGCCAATCACTCTGGAAATTCCAAGAGTGTAGAGGTTACCTCCTAGGAACTGAGGACAAAACCAGTCAAATTCTTTGTTACACATATGGTAAGATTAAATGCTTAAAACATTATGTTCTGAAGATAATTCAAGAATACAACTGCTGTGTGATTAATTTTGCTCTGATGCCTCTTTTAGCCCCTACATGTGAGGTGTAGATCTCTTGCTGACACTCCTCAGCTTGACTTTGGAAATGTCTTCACAAGATGTTAGTGCTCTATCAATTTTATCTGGAATGTCACTCAAGACTTTTACAAATACCTTTCATTAAAAATGTATTCAGCTTTCTGTATATACATATACAAAAATGTATATTATGTAAATACATCAACAGAGAAACACAAATATCAATGAAAATTGAATATTAAAATGTTAATTCAGCAGAAGCACTGTGGATGTCTTTCATTTCCTTAGGCTAACTTTCTAGAAATGATTCCTGTGTTACCAAGTATATACATGTTGGCTGGGCACAGTGGCTTATGCCTGTAATCCCAGCACTTTGGGAGGCCAAGGTAGGTGGATCACCTGAGGTCAGGAGTTTAAGACCAGCCTGGCCAACATGGTGGAATCTTGTCTCTAATAAAAATACAAAAAATTAGCTGGGCGTGGTAACAGGTGCCTGTAATCTCAGCTACTCTGGAGGCTGAGGCAGGAAAACTAACTGCTTGAACTGGGGAGGTGGAGGCTGCAGTGAGCTGAGATCGCACCATTGCACTCCAGCCTGGGTGACAGAGCGAAACTATGTCTCAAAAAAAAAAAAAAGCAAATTGAAAAAAACAAAGTATATACATGTTTTAGGGTGCAATCACCATGAAATGGTGCTTATTCAAAAAATTAAACATAGAGTTCTGTGTGCTCTAGTAAGCATAGGATTCTGGGCATATGCCCCAGAGAATTGAAAGCAGAGACTCAAACAGACGTTTGTACACCCATGTTCATAGCAGCATTATTCACAATAGTCAAAAGGTGAAAACAACCCAGGTGTCCATTGCTGGAGGAATGGATAAATAAATTGTAGTGTACGTATACACACACACACACACACACACACACACACACACACACACAATAGAATGTTATTCAGACTTATGAAGGAAGGGAATTCTGACACATGTGATGGTACAACATGGATGAACTTTGAAAACAGAAGGCCAAATGAAGTAAGCCAGACACAGCAGGACAAACACTGTGGTTTCATTATCTGAGGCACCTGGAGTGGTCAGATTCCTAGAGACAGAAAGTAGACTGGTGCTTACCAGGGCCTGGGGGAAGGAAGGAAGGGGAGCTGTTGTTTAGTAGGCACAGAGTTTCAGTTTGCAATGATGAGAAGGCTCTGGATGCTGGTGATGACTGCACAGCCATGTGAATGTACTTAATGCCACTGCACTATACACTTAAAACAGTTGTGATGGTAGATTTTATGTTATTTCTATTTTACCACAATAAAAAAATTACATGCATTCTTTTACAATTTCATATGTTTTGCCAAACTGCCCTCCAAAAAAGTTATACTACTTTACCACCTCTCTAGTCTGATACATAGCTTACACGTGAATACTCTATTGGGGGTGTGCTGTCTTGACAGAGGAAGAAAGAGGGGAAAAAAGGAAATAAGGAAAGTGAGCAAAGTAAAGAGATGTCTTACACAGCTGGTTATAACTTCTTGCAAAAACTCAGTTGCTTTGCACGGAGAATGTTTCTGGAAATGTCATAGGGAACGACTGAGCCTTGGAACAGTCTGTCGGAAAAAAGAGGGAGAGAAATTAGCAGCTGTTGTCTCTCATAGGCCGTAGGGTGCTAACTTCCCTTTCCTTTCGGGTAGAGGGCAGCTGCTACGGAAGCTCCATCCACATGCCAGAGACTGGCCTTCACAGGGGAAGCCAAGATGATCTGCAGTGCTAGGAAGTAAAGCTACTCTTGTGGTATCTGGAGTTTTTCATTGAGCAAGCAGCCAAAGGCCTGGGAGGCAGATGAAGACAAACCAAAATAAGGACATGCACTACCAGTGTATGAGAATAGCCACTTCCTCTACACCCTCGCCCACGCTGACATATTGTCGACATTAAAGTGTTGCCTTTGCTAACATTATAATAAAAAGTATACATCGTCATTACATGATGCTCAGAGATGTTAAGTAATAAATTTGGCCAGGCACAGTGGCTTGTGCCTGTAATCCCAGCACTTTGGGAGGCCAAGGCGGATGGATTGCCTGAGGACAGGAGTTCGAGACCAGCTTGGCGAACATGGTGAAACCCCATCTCTACTAAAAATACAAAAAATTAGATGGGCATGGTGGCATGTGCCTGTAATCCCAGATACTCAGGAGACTGAGGCAGGAAAATCTCTTGAACTCAGGAGGCAGAGGTTGCAGCGAGCCAAGATATTGCCGTTGCTCTCCAGCCTGGGCAACAAGAGTGAAACTCCCTCTCAAAAAATAAATAAATAAATTCATTGCCTATATATATATATGTTTTCTTCTTTGAATAACTTGCTTGGCTACTTTTCTTTGAGGATATAAATTACTTATTAATGTGCAAGGGTTTATTGTATAAGAGATATTAACACTTAGTCATATGTATCAGGAAGAGAAATAGGAACTATGAGTCCTCGACCCCTGCTCTGGCCATATGAAAACAGCAGTGTTCTACTGACTCCTTCCGCTTAGAGGCAGAGCCAAACTGCCTAAGTCTGAGATCTGACCCAAGTTAAAAGAAACCTTCATTTCAAAGCTTTAGGCTGTTTTTTATGTTGCCAGGATGGAGATCTGGGTTTCAGGTCCCTTTTGTTTTGTAAAACACCATGTGAGTCCTTTGGGTGCGACGAATTCTCCCGCCGGTAATATCCATGGGGAAGGGTTACAACAAAGAAAACCAAATTTCCCTGCTCATAAGATTTTTTTTTTAATTTTTTTTTTTTGAGATGGAGTTTTGCTCTTGTTACCCAGGCTGGAGTGCAATGGCACGGTCTCGGCTCACTGCAACCTCCACCTCCTGGGTTCAAGCAATTCTCCTGCTTCATCCTCCCAAGTAGCTGGGACTACAGGCACGCACCACCATGTCCAGCTAATTTTTTTGTATTTTCAGTAGAGACAGGGTTTCACCATGTTGACCAGGATGGTCTCGATCTCTTGACCTCGTGATCCACCCGCCTTGGCCTCCCAAAGTGCTGGAAGTATAGGCGTGAGCCACCGCGCCTGGCCGAATTTTTTTTTAAATAGAGACGGGGTTTCCATGTTGGTCAGGATTGTTTTGAATTCCAGACCTCAGGTGATCCGTCTGTCTTGGTCTCCCAAAGTGCTGCGATTACAGGCATGAGCCACCGTGCCCGGCCCATGAGAATATTTTTTAAAGTAATGATGCAACCCTTAAGTCTTTCCCTAATAGACAAGATGGGAAGACAAGGTTGTGAGATACCCGGACTGAACGGGAGAGTTGAGAGAGGAGAGGGCAGGGTCTTGGCAGGGAGAGAGGGGTTCAAGCAAAATGGCAGGAGGTAGGGCCATGAGGGAACTGGCATAGAATGTGACTTCTTGTCTGGGCGCGGTGGCTCACACCTGTGATCCCAGCACTTTGGAAGGCCGAAGCAGACAGACTCTGACTCATTGGAGGTTAGGAGCTTGAGACAAGCCTGGCCAACATGGTGAAACCTCATCTCTACATACACACACACACACACACACACACACACGAATGTGATTTCTTTGTAGTTGTAGGTGGAGAAATTGTACAACAGGGGAATGTTCTGTTGCACTTCAAAACCTCACTCTGCTGAAATCACCTCGTGTTAGGGAAGCTCTGGGAGATGAGGCAGGAGGCGATGTCCTGGGTGAGGAGGTAAAGAAGAGGAAAGCGGCAAGTTGCTGCCTGGCCCCTGAGAGGTCCTCAGGACAGGGGTTCTGAACAGGAAGTGAGGAGGGACTCTGGTGGAACCCTCCAGCAGACGCTCTGGAGATGGTGATAGGCACAGACTTCCCACAGTAGGTGAGGCAGATAGGTTGGGACCCAGGCATTTCAATTTGATCTTTTTTTTTTTTTAAAGATGGGGTTTCACCATGATGGCCAGGCTGGTCTTGAACTCCTGACCTCAGGTGATCCACCCACCTCAGCCTCTCAAAGTGCTAGGATTATAGGCATGAGCCACCGCATCCGGCCTCAATTTGATCTTAAAGGAACAAAGGGGTTTTAAAAGGAAGGCGAATGGCTGGACACAGTGGCTCACACCTGTAATCTCAGCACTTTGTGAGGCCAAGGCAGGTGGATCACCTGAGGTCAGGAGTTCAAGACCAGTCTGGCCAACATAGTGAAACCATGTCTCTACTAAAAATACAAAAATTAGCTGGGTGTGGTGGCAAGTGCCTGTAACCCCAGCGACGACTCGGGAGGTTGAGGCAGGAGAATCGCTTGAACCCAGAAGGCAGAGGTTGCAGTAAGCCTAGATCGTGCCATTGTACTCCAGCCTGGGCAACAAGAGTGAGACTCTGTATCAAAAAAAAAAAAAAGGAAGGTGGGTTTGAGGACATCCCCTTGATCGCCATTCAGTCACATGTATCAGAAATACTTTCCTCCTTATAGTTTGTCATTTCACCTCAAGCATGCTCTGATTCCTTGGCTCTTTTTGCCATCGACAAACTCACCTTCTGGTCTCTCTTTTCTTTGCTGTTAACTCTGTTCAGTTTTATATTGGTTCATATAAAATTCATAGGCCGGGCACGGTGGGTCACGCCTATAAACCCAGCACTTTGGGAGGCTGAGGCAGGTGGATCACTTGAGATCAGGAGCTGGAGACCAGTCTGACCAGCATGGTGAAACCCCATCTCTCCTAAAAATACAAAAATTACCTGGGCGTGGTGGTGTATGCCTGTAATCCCAGCTACTCGGGAGGCTGAGGCAGGAGAATCACTTGAACCCGGGAGATGAAGGTTTCAGTGAGCCGAGGTGGCACCGCTGCAGTCCAGCCTGGGCAACAGAGCAAGACTCTGTCTAAAAAAAAAAAAAAAAAAATCAACTGCATATAAAAGAAAATCCAACACAATGATGGCTTAAACACAAACATGTTTGTTTTTTCATTCAGAAGAGCACCAAAGGGAGCTAGTCCAGGACTGATAAGGGCTTTCCAGAAAATCTTCAGGAACCCACGGTGTTTCGCTCTTTCTGCTCCATCATTCTCACTTTGAGGCTTCACCTGAATATCACCTCAGGGCCCAGCACAACTGTTGGAATTTCAACCAACATGTCTGCATTTGGGGCTAAAGCAACAAGCAGGAAAAAAAAAAGGAAAAGGTATGACTTCCAGATTCAGCTTCTGTGAAGTTAATTTACTTCCAAGTTCTGCGTTTTTTTACTTACCTCTCTTTGGCCAGAAGGTGGCCCAGCCTGGCATCAAGGGAGGCTGGGCAATGTGATTTTTTAGGTGGGGAATTTCTTCACACAAGTAAAATCAAATTTCCTTACCTAAGCAATAATCTCAAGATGAATAACTGCCAGGTAGGCAAATAGCAGTTTCTGCCACAGCTCCGTGACGTCGTCCCTTCTCTAAATATAGGACTCGTCCAAAGGCTTTCCTCTAGCCCCGTTCCATCTCCTTCTCAACACCCACTTTTCAGTCTTTAACTTTAACTGCTGTGCTTCCCTGAGTGTTTGGGGCATTTAGCCTCGTGCCAGAAAAGAAGCCATTGAAGAACTCTTATCTCCATCCCTTCCTAGGATTTAATTAAATTAACTCACACCTGATTACTAAATAGATACCTTGCAAGGGAGCAAATCATGAAGACAGGTAACAGAACAAGATAAAGCGAATGGCAGAAGGGTGGGTGGTAGATGGCTTGAGGGCACTAATATGGTGCTTTTTGGTGGGGCCTTTCACGTGTTCCAAAAGGGCAAAGAAATAGACCTGGGGATTCCTAGTTTGCTGCACAGAGCCAATTCTGGGCTGAAACCTGGGACAATTTCTCCATCTTCTGAGACTGTTATTATAGAGCCTACTCATTTCTGAGCAGAGGGAGAGAGAGGGAGGAAGAGGAATGTCTTCAGTGGACACGTTCATATGTGTGCTCCCTGATTTCCGGCTAAAGGAAGCAGTCAGGGCAAGCAGTCTGCCTGTTCTGAACGTATCAGTGTTAGCAATGGTGAACCTACAACCTCCACCCAAGTCAGCTTGCTTTATCTTTTGATAAAAGCCTTAACAAAGCAAATCAAACTAACCCAAAGTCTTCTCTTTCAAGATAACGAGGCAAACTTTATCAAGACTCCAGCCAGGGGCGTAGTGTGACTCTGATTTCTGGCTGCGTGGGCTGATTCAGGAAGAAGGCCCCAGCAGGGCTCTGCGGAACTATTGACTCCTTCTACCACCTTCTCAAAAAGCCTCCAGCTCTTGCTTTCACACTGCTTCCTCCAAGTTCTTTTGAAACTTTGTACAAAGCAATCATCACCTGTACGTATTACCTTTATCCCTTTAAAAGGCGACAGTTTTGGAGAACTTGCTCTGGTAGTTCCGGGTCCTGACCTTGCTGTAGTTCTACCTGAACTGTAAACTCTGGGATGACTTCAGGTAGGTGGTGTCTGGAGGGCTTTACTGCAAGGATGGGTTGGAATGAACATGTTGGGTGTGGCATGGGAGTGGAAGGAAGGCCTAAATCAGGAGACTGAGGCGGACAGACCAGGGAGCAGGAATCCTGGGCTGTACACGGAGTGGGAGGGCAGGCATTCCTCAGAGCTTGAGACTGTTTCTAGGGGGAATGTTTGTCCACTGACTCACACTGAGGCACGAACCACTGTCTAAATCTTCCCTCTTTCTCCTTTCAGATGTCAGCCATGGTTTTATGGCTTGCATCCCAGGAGAGAAAGCTAGGCAGCTCTGGTATTCTGGCTTCCAGGCTAGATTATTTGGGGATATTCTCGTACTAGAGGCAATAAAGTGGACCCAGATAAGAACAGACCTTGGATGGCTCAAGCCCAACTCTCCACCCTGCCACTTACTATTAGCTACACCCAATATCTCTGAGTTGCAGTTTTTTCTGTGTAAAATGGGATTCCTAATACCTGTCAGGAAAAGTTGTCATCATTACATATAATATCCATAAGTACCTAATATATAGTAGATAATCAGGAAGTTGTTTTTTTTATTACCTGTATGTTACTTTCTTTATGTCTGTATCTGTGTTTGTGTCTATGTTTATATCTATATGTTACAGCTATATCTACATGAATCTATATATGGAGTAAACTTATTTAAGAGCTTTATTGAGATATAATTTACATACAGTTAAACCCATTTATTTTTTCTTTCTTTTTTTTTTTAAAAAAAAAGACGGGGTTTCACTATGTTAGTCAGGCTGGTCTTGAACTCCCAACCTCAGGTGATCTGCCTGCCTTGGCCTCCAAAGTGCTTGGATTACAGGCGTGAGCCACCACGCCTGGCCAAACCCATTTATTTTTTAAGAGTACAAATCAGTGATTTTTAATAGTAAATTTACTGGTTACATAACCATTCCCACAGTATTGTTAAAACATTTTTATCACCCCTGCAAAAAAAAACCTTGTAGACATTTGCACTCACTAAATTCTTCACCAAGATGTTTACATTCATGAAAAGTTTTGTTAAAATTTTGTATGAAAAAAATTCAAAAGTGATTAGTTTTATTTTGTCTTCATGTGTTATGATGAACTTAGTAGAAATTCAAAAGGAAAAAAGGAGTACACAAGTGATGCCTCCCTCAGGGTTTCTCTAAGTTAACATTGGCTGCCTCTAAAAAGAACTGCTTGAAACCCCAGAGAGGTGGACAGAGATTTTTAAATCAAGGATGTAAGATGATTTTATCAAATTCTTTTTCGTCATCTAGAAGTGCGCTGTTCAATAAGGTAACCACTACCCCCTGTGGCTGGCTCCTGAACACTTGAAATTTGGCTAACGTGATTGAGGAACTAATTTTTTTTTTTTTTTTTGAGAAGCAGTCTTGCTGTGTCACAAAGGCTGGAGTTCAGTGGCGCCATCTCTGCTTGCTGCAACCTGCACCTTCCGGGTTCAAATGATTTTCCTGCCTCAGCCTCCTGAATAGCTGAGACTACAAGCGCATACCACCACGCCTGGCTAATTTTTTGTATTTTTAGTAGAGATGGGGTTTCACCGTGTTAACCAGGATGGTCTCCATCTCCTGACCTCGTGATCCGGCCACTTTGGCCTCTCAAAGTGCTGGGATCATAGGCGTGAGCCACTGCGCCCAGTCAAGGAACTAAATTTTTAATTTAATTTTAATTAAACTACATTTTAAGACTGATAATTCAGTATTGAAAAACTCAAGTATGTTTGCAACTTGGATATATAAATCTACTTTTTTATCTTAAACTTCATTAAACCTTAATGCAGATCAAGCTTTTCCAATGAAAATTTTACGTCTGAATTGCAGTGAGCTGGGACAGTACATTTTAGATATATCGGGTTAAATAAAATATCTTTCAAATTTGTTTTATCTGTTTCTTTTTACTTAGTTGAAATGTGGCTTCTAGAATAACTAAAATTACCCATGTGGCTCACTTTATCTTCCTTTTGGACATGCTGCTCTAGAGAGATATCATATGCTTTTCCTCATTTTATCAATTATTATGGTGAAATATATTAATGTATTTTCTAATAAATTTTTTTGGGGGATTTCTGTCAAACCACCACTTGGTTATGGCATTCTGAATTATTTACCATAATTATTTATTCATTATTTAGCTCCTTTTGCCTTAATATATATAATATTGGTCTTTAGCTTTATTGAGCTATGATCACACACCTGGGAGCTGTTCTTGTCTAGTATTGAAATTGTTTAAATAACATAGAAGATATTGTTCTTTGGGCTGGGTGCGGTGGCTCACACACTGGGAGGCCAAGGTGGGTGGATCACTTGTGGTCAGGAGTTCAAGACCAGCCTGACTAACATGGTGAAACCCTGGCTCTACTAAAAATACAAAAAATTAGCCCGGTGTGGTGGTGGGCGCCTGTAATCTCAGCTTCTTGGGAGGCTGAGGCAGAATTGCTTGAACCTAAGAGGTGGAAGCCAAGATCATGCCATTGCACTCCAGCCTCGGTGACAGAGCAAGACTCTGTCTTTAAAAAAAAAAAAACCTTGTTTTCCAATTATTTGTTGCTAGTATTATCTTCGTATACAAGTCTTAACACTTGCAGATAAAGATAGATTTACTTCTTCTTCTCCAGTCTTTATTTTTGAAATTTAATTTTCATGGCTTATTACATTAGCTAAGACCATTAATAAAATGTTGACCACAAACTCTAATAAGTGACATTCTTTTCTTATTTTGAAAAATCAAGAGAAATGTTAAAAATTTAATAATCAATTATTAACAGGGCATTTTGAAGATATACTTTATTTGATTTAAGAAGTTCCTTTAGGCTGGGAGCGGTGGCTCACAGATGTAATCCCAGCACTTTGGGAGGCTGAGGCGGGCAGATCACGAAGTCAAGAGATCAAGACCAGCCTGGCCAACATGATGAAACCCCGTGTCTACTAAAAAAACAAAAATTAGCTGGGCGTGGTGGTGCATGCCTGTAGTCCCAGCTACTCAGGAGGCTGAGGCAGGAGAATCGTTTGAACCTGGGACACAGAGGTCGCAGTGAGCTGAGATCATGCCACTGCACTCCAGCCCGGTAACAAATCGAGACTCTGTCTCAAAAAAAAAAAAAAAGTTCCTTTATATTTGTTTTGAATTTCTATCTTTAAAAAGTGTCAAATTTTATTAAATCATTTTTCTCATCTATTGAGATTCTCATATAGGTTTTTTTCTCCTTTATTTTGTTAATGGTATGAATTACATAAATTGGTTTTCAAATGTCCATTTAACCATACCATCTTGTATATTTGTGAGAAATAGTCATCTGTGATGATTTTTCTTCTACTTTACCACTTCCCAAACAATATGAGAATCTCACAACAGTATTATCTCATTTATTCCTTCACAGTTTTTGTGGCATTGTAGCCAAATATTCTCCTTTTTGCTGGTTATAAAGCTCATAAACATCGTTATTATTGTTCCTTCTGATCAATAATTTTTATAAAACTTTGTTTTTAGAACTTTGTTAGGTTTACAGAAAATTAAAAAGATAGTAGAGAGTTCCCACATGCACCTTACTCTGTTTCCACTCTCATTAACCTGTTACTCTAGAATGGCACATTTGTTACCATTAATGAATCAACGTGGATCCATTACCATTAACAAAGTCTGTCATTTATTCTGATTTCCTTAGCTTTTACCTAGTATTCTTTTTATGTTCCCATTCAGAATACCACATTGCATTTACTTGTCATACCTCTTTTTTTTTTTTTTTTTTTTTGTTTGAGACGGAGTATCACTCTGTTGCCCAGGCTGGAGTGCAGTGGCGTGATCTTGGCTCACTGCAACCTCCACCTCCCGGGTTCAAGCAATTCTCCTGCCTCAGCCTCCCCAGTAGCTGGGACTACAGGCGCGTGCCACCACCCCCAGCTAATTTTTGTATTTTTTAGTAGAGACGGGGTTTCACCATATTGGCCAGGATGGTATAGATTACTTGACCTCGTGATCTGCCCACCTTGGCCTCCCAAAGTGCTGGGATTACAGGGGTGAGCCACCATGCCTGGCTACTTGTCATATCTCTTTATGCTGCTATTGGCTGTGGCGATTTCTCAGACTTTCCTTGTTTTTGATGACCTTCACAGTTTTGAGGAGTACTGTTCCGGTATTTTGTGGATGTCTATCTATTGGAATTGTTCTGGTTTTTTTCTCATGATTAGATGGTGGTTACAGATTTTGGGGAGGAAGACCACAGAGATCTGTTGTATATTTTCTGCAGGACTCCCCCACCAAGTGGAATCTGTCTCTTAAGCAAAGTGAGATTGTGAGAGATTTTTACTACTCCTTTCTAGCTTAATCCTGTAGACTTATCCTGTGATCTAGCACTCAGGAAATGGAAAACCTGCCTTTCATTTGGTTCCACTCTAGGTCTCAACCCATTAAGCCAATTTATATGGCCACAAAAACTCTGCTTCTGTTTTTTTCCTTCAGCAATTTCCTCTGCCTAGGCCAGTTCTGGTTCTCAGCCTGTGCCCAGACTTGACAACTACCCCCCAGTGAAGAAAATACGGACACTCTCAGCTCACAATAAAGTGGTCTGATCCTCTGTAGAATTTAATTCCATTCCATTTTTCTTTCTAATATTCACAGCTTTCCAATGCCTAGAACCAGATTGACTGTATTGAAATCTGACTCTTAAACTTATCAGTAGTGTGACCTGTGCAAATCATTTAACTTTTTTGTGACTTAGAGTTTTCATCTATAAGATAAATATAACCATAGCACCTACTTGCTACAGTTGTGGCGGTTAGTGTATGTAGAGCATTTAGGACTGAACAAGCTCTATAGGTATGAGTCATGGTGGGAATGATGATAGAACCCTCTCCCTGCTTCTGAGAGGCCAACCCATGGCACTTCCATGAAGATGCCGCCCCACAGCTGGAGCTCTGAAACGCTCACTATTTCCTTACAAAGTGTTACAGCATTTTCAATTTCCACATGCTATGGTTTGAATGTCCCCTCCAGAATTAATGTTGAAATTTAATTGCCATGTGACAGCATTAAGAAATGGGACTGGCTGGGCATGGTGGCTCAAGCTTGTAATCCCAACACTTTGGGAGGCCAAGGCGGGCACATCCTCTGAGGTTAGGAGTTCGAGACCAGCCTGACCAACATGGAGAAACCCCCTTCTCTACTATAAAAAGAATACCAGATTAACCAGGCGTGGTGGTGCATGCCTGTAGTCCCACCTACTCGGAAGGTTGAGGCAGGAGAATCGCTTGAACCTGGGAGGCGGAGGTTGCAGTGAGCTGAGATCGTACCATTGTACTCCAGCCTGGGAAATAAGAGCGAAACTCTGTCTAAAAAGAAAAAGAAATGTGACCTTAAAGAGATTATTAGGTCATAGGGGCTCTGGTCTCATGAAAGAATTAAAGTCATTATCTCAGAAATGAGAGATTCGTAAGTTGGGGAGTTCAGCCCCATTTTTTCTCCCTCTCCCAGGGTCTCTCACCACATGATGCCCACCCTTGCCAGATGCAGCTCTTAGTCTTGGACATCCCAGCTTCTGTGAGCCAAATAAATCTCTTTTTAAAAGTAAAATTACCCAGTCTGTGTATTCTGTTTTAGCAGCAGAAAATGAACAGAGTGGCTGAGTTTGAGTATCCCTGCACCTAGGACCCTGACCCAGGCTTCCCTAGCTCCACCCTCATGCTCAGTTGCTGAGTACAAGTTCTCTCTAGGGGTCCCACTGTCCCTTCAACAATCTGGCTTCTGCCAAAGGCCACCCAAATTCCTTCAACAAATATACTCATGTGTGAACCCTAGGGATTAAAAAGCTCAAATTGTATGCTAGGTGTCTCTCTAGCCACTGTCAAATCCCTGGATGCAAATGTTTATCCCAGAGACAGGACACTGGCCAACTTCACTATCTTGAAGCCACATTCCAAATGGAAACTGGAGGACGGGTCATATCCCCCAGCTCCCACCAAACTAATACACTCTGTTACAAAAGAATGTGGTTACTCAGTCTATCGACTTTGCTTTGGGTTCAGGATGTTGCATAGCATACTGGTGAGGTGTTAGAATGACAAGAAGAGACAACTTAGATAAGAGAAACCCTCTAAGAGGGATTCTTCTGAAGAGGGATTCTTCTGTAGAGGGATTCTTCTGTAGCTCTACAATTATTAGGGCCTTAGGTTGGAGAGTCAAGGAAGTTGATATATGTAAAGCACTTAGGGCAGTGATAGGCACATAGTAAGAGCCATGAAAATCTAGTTATTTTTATCTCTGTGCTTGGCATCACTGCCCCCTGCCCTGCCAGCATGGGAACATGGGCCCATCCCAGCACAGCCTCTTCCCTCCTGCTGCCAAGGCTGCTTCGGTTCCACACCTGAGTCAGGCACCAGTCATGTAGTCATGTTCAGAGAACATACTTTCAGCTCCCAGCCCCATGGCAGCCATTAGGATAGTTCACAAATACTCCATTTTGCCTTCTTCGGGGACCTGGTAGGATTATAATTCCCATGTCTTTTGTAGTCCCATGTGGGCATGCAACTCTCTTGGCCAAAAATACCTGGCAGGAGTCACTTGTGTTGCATCCTTCTGGATAGAAGTTGGTTTTTTTTTGAGATGGAGTTTTGCTCCTGTTGCCCAGGCTGGAGTGCAATGGTGGCATCTCGGCTCACCAAAACCCACAACCTCTGCCTTCCAGGTTCAAGCAATTCTCCTGCCTCAGTCTCCCAAGTAGCTTAGATTTACAGGCGCACCCTAGCATGCCCAGCTCATTTTGTATTTTTAGTAGAGACGGGGTTTTGCCATGTTGGTCAGGCTGGTCTTGAACTCCCATCCTCAGATGATCTGCCCGCCTTGGCTTCCCAAAGTGCTGGGATTACAGGCGTGAGCCACCACAGCCGGCCCCGCCATGTGTGAGTTGCCACAGCCCCTTATCACTGCTTCAGTGATTGTGAACTTGTGTCCAGCTGGAGCCTCCATCAGCCTGGGACCCCGAGAGATGGCACTGAGCTCAGCCCCAGTTGACCTGCACTGATGTGTAGTGTCAGTGAAAACAAACCTTTAGTGTATGAGGTCCCTGGGATTTGGGGGTTGTTCCTGCAGCGTTATGAGCCTGCCATGAATGACACACCCCTAAATGAGGCTTGAATGAAATGTGATAGGCTTGAATTAAATCCCACACACTGGGATTGAGAAAGATGAAGACTCAAACTAATGTTCATCCTTCACATCTCACCAAAGTACAGGTCCCTGTGTCATCTCAGACATATGTGAGTATATCCCCGTCCTCAGGGAGGCTTCCACACACCCCCATTACAGCACTTCCACACAGGTAGGTGGTTGTTGCCTATCTGATTCTCTTCTACAACTATGAGTTCCCAGAAGGCAGCAATGATATATTTTTACCCAACCATTCAATTAACCTTTTTTTTTTTGAGGTGGAGTCTCAATCTGTCACCCAGGCTGGAGTGCAGTGGTATGATCTTGGCTCACTGCAGCCTCCGCCTCCTGGGTTCAAGTGATTCTCCTGCCTCAGCCTCCTGAGTAGCTGGGATCACAGAGCTGCACCACCACATTCAGCTGATTTTTTATATTTTTGGGTAAAGACAGGGTTTCACCATGTTGGCCAGGCTGGTCTTGAACTCCTGACCTCAACTGATCTGCCTGCCTCAGCCTCCAAAGTGCTAGGATTACATGTGTGAGCCACTGCACTTGGTCCCAATGAACTTTTCAAGTTTCTTAACAGGTCTCTGCCTCAGTTTCCTCATCTATAAAACAAATAATAATCGTACTTAGCTCAGAGTTGCAGTGAGAATTTGATTGAATAAATGGACCAATGCATTTGAATGGTGGTTAAATCACTATTAGGACTGTGCCTGCCACATAAACCACATTATGTAAGTGTTAGCTTTTATGTCATTTCTGTTTGAAGGACTCTTGATTCCTGAATTGTCTATGTAAACCATTGTACTCTTCATGGTCCTAGCACTGTGCCTTATGGCTGAAGCAGCTGTGATTCAAGAGATAAAAGAGTCAAGAATGAAAGATGCCAGGATATCCAGCTTGGGGAACCTGGTGGGTGTTACGCCTTCAGCCAAGGAAAAGAAAGTAAGAGGGACAGATTTAAGGGGGATACTGAATTGACTTTGGATGTTGAGTTTTAGGTGCCTGCAGGTCATCTAGATGGAGATGACTGCTAGGCATTCAGGCAGGTGGATTGGGAAGTAAGCCGAGAGATGGGGTGTGGGGGGAGCAGATGTAGATGCATGTGTCGTCAGCATCTACGTGGCAGGTAAAGTCGTGGGATTCGAGGGACAAGGACTGAGGACAGCTCCCATGGGAAGCACCTAAGTGCTTCTCACCCAAGAGAGAACAGAGTCTGAGAGGTGGGAGGAACAAAAATGAGCCTACCCCTGGGATGGCAGAGATAACATTTACTATTAACTCAAAAGGGAAAACATGGACTTTTGAGTGTTCTGAGAATTGCATAAAGTCAAAATTCTCTACCCATAATCTCTTAGAATGCATGTGTGAAGAGATTCTCTACAACACGGGAGTGAGCACAGGTTTCTCTGCGCTTTCCACACCACATCCCACGAGGCCAGGGTTGTGCCCGTGCTGACCTCAGGCCTGTGAGGCACATTGTTCTCGTTTTTGAATGATGAAATGTTGTTCGGAGCTAAAGAACAGTTTTCTCCCTTCACCCCTCCCAACCGTTTTAAATGAAAAAGCATTATAGCCATGCATAACGTCTTTTCTCATTAAAGTTTAATCCTAACCTGCAATAAGTCATACGGACCACACACGAATGCAGCAATTGCGGGTTTTGGTGAGAAAGAGGACTAGGTCTTCGCGCCTTCCAGACCACGGCAGTTTGCTCCGAGCCCCACTAGATGGCACTGCTGATCCGTGCAGCCGGAGAAACAAAGCATGGCTTCCTGCATGGAACTGGAGCGATTCTACTACCTCATCTGTCTTTGGTAATAATCCGTCACTCCCCAAAAAACAGTATCTCCAGATGCAATTTCTTATTCTGTATTCCACGTGGCACACTTAGAACCTGCTCACCCACCAAACCCTGTCCCCCACCTTGGGTCCTTCTCCTAAGGTTTTGGGCAAAAGAGCTCCTCTTCCATTTCAGTGGTAGCCGCCTAGAATTCCCTTTCTCTCCTTCTTTTCCTTCTGCCTCCCTCTTCCTCACAGCCCTCCTGCTGTCCTAAAACAGCCAGAGCCCGTGACCCCATCACTTCTTCTCCCGGGTGCCCTGCCTGGCACACATTACCTGCGGACACCTGGCCTGCACTCTGGAAGCACCCACCCCTACCACGTGGGAAGACAATGTCTTCTTACACTGTTTGGCCAGTCATCACATGCAGCGTTTTACTTCAACCAGATTAGGGGTTCACTGGTTCCGGGGGGCTGGCTGGGAACAGAACCACCAATCCTAACAACCCTATCACTCAGTGAGCCCCAAACCCAAAGCAGGTGATCGGCTGAGTTAACATGGGATCACAGCTAGGTAACTGCATCGCACAGTGAATGCTGCAACAGTGCTCTAAAGAAGATGCCGTGAGGAATTCCTTCTTCCTCCAGGTGAAGGCTGAGGCAAGGCACAGCGAAGGAGGTGGTACTGAGCATGATCTATGAAAAGCCCCTCAGCAGAAGGAGTGGGGACTGTGGGGACTGGAGACACAGCCCACCAAGACCACAGTGTACCTCTGGCCTGGGAGCCCAGGAAGCTTGATGTAAAGCGAGTAGGATATTGACAGATGGGAAGAAGGGAGAAGGGGCTGAGGACAGACTAAGCAACATTGGGTGCCCCTGGTTCTTAGACTTGAACTCTAAGCTATGAGGAACAGCAAAGGTTTTCCAGGTCAAGGGTTGAGCATGTCCCCTCAAAAAGATATAAAGTCCTAGCCTCCATACCTCAGAATGTGACGTTATTTGGAAAAAGGGCTGTTGGAGATGCAGTTAGTTAAGGTTAGGTGAAGTCGTACTGGAGTAAGCAGGCCCCTAATCCCAAACGACTGGTGCTCCTAAAAGAGGAGAAAAGACCCAGACCTGAGGGCGGGAGGGCCGCAGGCGATACAGGTAGAGGATGGAGTGATGTGGCTGCACACCGAGGAATGCCACAGGTTGCTGGCAACACCAGCAGCTGGGAGAGGCAAGGAGGAAGCCCCTGTGGATTTCACCAGGAGCGTGGCCCTACTGACCCCTTGACCTTGGACTTCTAGCTTCAGACTCTGAGATAGCTTCTGCTTTTTAAGCACCTAGTTGGTGGTGCTTTGTTACAGAAGCTCCAGGAAAGTGAGCCATGGCCCTCTTCATGCCCTGCTTATGTCCCTGCTAGCCACCCGTACCTGACCTGGGAGACCCCACCTCACCACCTTGTGCTCCTCCACTCACTCCTATCTGTGCTTCCATGATTACCTCGAAGCCACCCTCCTCCTCAACCCCCCACGACCCTCAGTCCCAGTGACTTCCCCTCTTGTCACTTACAGCCTCCATCACACACTTGTCCCTGCTGTTCCACAGCCTCCCCTGCTCTCTCACTGTCTCCCAGATACTAGGCCGCTTCCCCAGTGAACCCCTAAGGGCCTTGAATGCTGTCCCCAAGTTTAGGAGCTGTGTTTAACATTAGGCCAATCTAAGCCATCATTAACACATTTACTGAGTTGATTGATTTGCTCAGGGCTTTGGAAGAAGAAGCAGGAG
This sequence comes from Cacajao melanocephalus, assembly GCA_963573385.1. Classification (NCBI taxonomy): domain Eukaryota; kingdom Metazoa; phylum Chordata; class Mammalia; order Primates; family Pitheciidae; genus Cacajao; species Cacajao melanocephalus. Next base: position 10,588 of record CAUYLG010041949.1, on the reverse strand, counting down.
ACTGAGGTGACAGCAGCCTTAAGCACTTTCATAATTATTATCAAGCCAGAGGGAATAAGATAAAACCAGCGTTGAGACAGAATAGCTCTGAGGTCTGACCTCAACTCTACCACTTAGAAGCTGGTTGACCTTGGGCAAGTCACATGATGTCCCTGTGTCTGTTTCCTCACCTGGAAGATAATGCCTGTAACTCCAGACTGTGGGAACTGAATGTCTGTGGAGGATCAGATGTCCATGAAGAGCCTTTCACGCAGTGGATGCTCAGCACTGTGTATGGCCATGGCGATTTGCAGTCAAGCCAGCCCTGCCTTCCTGTATCAGTCAATGATACCAGAATGAAAAGTATTTGCATTCCATGAATTTGAACCATGAAGAATTTCCCTCAGATCATCATAAAGCATGAATTTCATAAACAACGGGTTTTTTATGTTGTCTAAGAATTTCAGGTGAGGCCCTGAAGCTGAGAACGATAGGTCACCATGGCCTCTGCATTCTAGAAAGTGGTGCAAGGCCATCCGGGCAGAACTTGCTCAGGGCGGGCCCAAAGCCGATTCTGCAGCCCCGAATGTCACTCACTTTTCATCCACTTATAATCTAAAAGAGATGAGAACGGGCCGGGTGTGGTGGCTCACACCCGTAATCCTAACACTTTGGGAGGCCGAGGCGGGTGGATCACCTGAGGTCAGGAGTTCAAGACCAGCCTGGCTACAACGGTGAAACCCCATCTCTACTAAAAATACGAAAATTAGCCAGAAGTGGTGGCGGGTGCCTGTAATCCCAGCTACTGGGGAGGCTGAGGCTAGAGAATCACTTGAACCTGGGAGGCAGAGGTTGCAGTGAGCCAAGATCGCACCATTGCACTCCAGCCTGGGTGACAGAGTGAGACTCTGTCTAAATAAATAAATAAATAAAAACAAAAGAGATGAGAATGGTTGGGGGAAAAGGCGATTTCTTTGAAAACAGCTGTCAGTGTAAGAGAATAGACTGCAGTCCCAGCTCCCACTGCCAAAGGGCGTGTTCTGCTGCTGGAGGTTTGCTGAGGAGGGGAGGTCCCCAGGCCCTGGGCCAGAAGAGCAGGGCAGGATGCAGGGCCTTGTGGGAGCTGCAGGTGAGCTCCCAGGTCGGGTGCCCCCCACCCCAGAACCACCCCCTGGTTCTCACCTGGAAAATCTGAAGGCGAGAGATGGTGGACGCTGTCTCCAGCAGCAGAGAGGTGGTGCTGCAGGGTTGCACCTGCACTGTGGGGCGGGGGGGGGATACTGAGCCAAGTTGGAGCCGACTTCAAAGACGGTTCTGCCCAAGAAGATCTCCTTATGGAGAGGGGGACCCAACAGACAGGGGCTCTGTGGCATGGAAGCAAGGCCTGAGAGCCAGTCTCAGGAAGTCACCCAGAGGCTGCTTTGCTTCCTCCAGGGAGGGGCCTCATCCAGTGTCCCCAGCTGTGTGTGTGCCTGAAGAATCCACAAGAACAGCCCTCCAGACCGTCATCATGGCACCACTGCCACAACACCAGATGGCCATAACCTCACGCAAGAAGCCTCCTCTCCCTGTCTGCCCCACCCTTCACCCTGCCCTGGAGAAGCCGGAAACGAGCCTAGAGCTGCCAAACCCGGCTCAGGCCTGCGCACTCGGAGCTTTCCATCGAATGAGACGTTTGCATTTTGAGTCAAAGGGTCTGGACTCTGTAACGTCTCAGAAAGAGATTGCTCTAATCCCCAAAAGTCACTTTTTAATCTCAGAAGGAGATTGCTCTAATCCCTGAGTCACAGGGAGAGCTCAGGGACATCTTCCAGGCCTTAGGAATGGAGATCAGGGGGTGCAGGTGTGAAGATATTGGTGGGAAGAACGAAAGTTCCTTTTTCCTTGTTCTTAGCAAGGTCAGTTCATCCAGTAAACCCGTTGAACGCATAATGCGTGTTCTCCCGCTGACTTTATTATCTTCATTTTTTGAAGCGTTGGCATTTTAAATGATCCTAATGACACTGAATCCGTCTTAATTATAACCTTTCCTCTCAGGGCACAGAGTTGTCTGTGGAAGAATCTTCTAAATTTCTTAATTAACCTGCAGTGGCTTTATTTTGCCAAAGATTGTGCTTGCAGCCATTATGAGATATTCTCTATGTGCTACCCCAGAGTAGTTAAAAATTTTAAAACTACCCCATAAAGCAGAAAGCCTATAACAATAAACTCCTTGGCTATGAAAGGTCAGGAAGCCTAAGAAAATAGGCAACAATTAGATTAAGAATTTAAAGTCCAAGGTCTCAGAGATTAACATTCACATCCTGCACAATCATTACCAAGGGAACATTTAAGGATAAATTGTATTTTATGAACCTGCCTCAAATCCCATTTTTGATGACGAGGTTTTTGTAAGCAAGCTTTAATTCATTAATATGTAGCTCTTTACTACCCCATCTACTTTGTCTTTCAAAGCCGGTGGTTAAGCCTTTCTCTAAATGGAGACTGGATCTTAGGTTCAGCAAACAGAATTGGCCGGCCTGAGCCTTTCTTCACCTGTCGGTTCCTAGGCACCTTCTCCTCCACAGCTTTGTGGGGGACTCTGTGCAGCTCCAGGCCACGGCAGCCCATCCCGCACTCCCCGCCAGGGCCTCTGGGGCATGACTGCCCTGAATTCCTGTCTGGAGCAACCCCCACAGTCACACCACTCCGGAATCACTGTGAATGTTTTCCTGTGTGTGCTTTTCTGGAACTGCTCCTCAGGGTGCACGGATGGCTGGAGAGCCATCACTCCTCCCTTCCCCTTCAGAGCGTCCCTGAGAGAGGAATTAGGAGTCCTACTTTTGTTTGCCTTTTTTGAGATGTCTCTCCCATTCTTTCCCCTACAGACAAAGAGTAGACCCCCCTGCCCCATACCATGGTGGTTCATGTTGATGAAGAGCTTAGTGTGTACCCAGGTGGGAAGGTGCTCACATTGACCCATTTAGCCTTACACGTACTTTATCTAATATCCTCTCCTCCCAATGGATGATGTAACCAAGGCACAGGAGCGTAGGTGACCGGAGCCACACCCATTGTATCTTGCTAAAGTCTAGTTTTTGAGACAGAGTCTCACACTCTGTCGCCCAGGCTGGAGTGCAGTGGCATAATCTCTGCTCACTGCAACCTCAGCATCCCCAGCTCAAGCAATTCTCCTGTCTCAGCTTCCCAAGTAGTTGGATTACAGAAGCCCACCACCACGCCAGGCTAATTTTTTGTATTTTTAGTAGAGATGGATTTTCGCCATGTTGGTTAGGTTGGTCTCGAACTCCTGACCTCAGGTGATCCACCTGCCTGGGCCTCTCAAAGTGCTGGGATTATAGGTGTGAGCCACCATGCCTGGCCCTAGAGTGTCTTTAATCTAGAATATTAAGGATCCCTGTGGTGCCCTGCAGGACGCCCCTCCTGGATGTGTCTAGGGGCCGCTCCACGGAGGTACTTTTTGTTTTTCCCAACCTGGTGTTTGCAGCAACTCAGAATTAGTTCTAAAGGCATGGCAAATTCAAATGAAACATCTAGGCTGAAAGACGCCGTTCTATCCCGTGAACCTGTGCTCAACTTCCCCCTGCTCAAATTCTGAGGCACAAATCTCTGCATGAGCCTCCTGCTTCCTGACCAGAAACCAGCTACTGGACTAGGATTCCTTCTTCTTTTAAATGCTTGTTTGCTTTGTTTTTTATCTGTTGATTTTATTTATTTATTTATTTTGCATTTAGTCACTGTATTCTTTGTCGTTTCCTGATGGTGCTGTATTTGGCTTATCTAGACTCACCCAAAATAAGAAAAGTCCTGGATCAATTGAACACTAGTGAGGAGAGCCCAAACCCCTCTCCTATGGAAACTGCTTGAAGCAGTGGGAGCCTCCAAGTTCACTGGCAGGCAAGCTATCACAGATGCCAAGGAACAGAGAGGCTCACAGTCTAAAGCACAGTGTTTGAAACACATTGCTTATTAAATGAATTGGAAACATGGGACAAAATGCAAGGAGAAAGAGATGGAATAGGTAAGAACCCTGGAGACATAGGGCTACCAGGGCGGAAGAGCCACACTCCTGAGCCCTGTCCTCTCCCCTCACTCCCAGCCCCCACTGCCAGCCTTCTCCGTGTTGCTGTGGTTCTGGGAGACAGAGTAGAGGATGATCAAGTGCCTCTGGCAAATGCTTCTTGGGCAGAGGAACCATGGAGGCAGAATGGGTCTCCCCAGTAGATGCAGTCTTCAGCCTCATGAATACCGGGTACCTCCTGAATATATGAGCTTCTCAAATCTCCACTCTGAAAGAAAACATGAGTTGCAAAACAGGGGCCCAGCCTGTGAGCGGTAGTTTGCTGATAAGCCGTATGATATATATATCATCTATATGTATCATATATATATATTATCTATATATATATATGTCTTATCGATATATTTGAGATGGAGTCTCGCTCTGTCATCCAGGCTGGAGTGCAATGGTGCAGTCTCTGTTCACTGCAACCTCTACCTCCTGGGTTCAAGAGATTCTCCTGCCTCAGCCTCCCAAGTAGCTGGGACTACAGGCATGTGCCACCATGCCTGACTAATTTTTGTACTTAAAGAGATGGGGTTTTGCCATGTCAGCGAGGCTGGTCTCGAACTCCTGATCTCGTGATCCACCCACCTTGGCTTCCAAAGTGCTGGTATTACAGGTATGAGCTACTGGGCCCGGCCTGCATTAAGGTGTTATCTAGCTTGATAACAGAGTTTTTTGTTTGCCCCTTAAGTTTTGTGCCAAGTAGAGCTCCTCAGCAGCCTCACCCAGACCTGGCCCTGAGGGGTGGAGCCACAACTGAGATGCAGACAGCCTGGCCCACTAGTCCAATAGGCTCCAAAGCCACCAACAAAGTAGTTCCTGTGGTCCCAGGAGAGCTTGGGAGGTGAGTCAAGCATTCCTTCATCTGCCTGTGCCGGCCAACGTGAAAACACCTCTGAGCACAGCAGGCATTGTGTCACTGTTAAGATGTGGAAGCAGGCGGGGTGTGGTGGCTCACGCCTGTAATCCCAGCACTTTGGGAGGCCGAGGTGGGCGGATCATGAGGTCAAGAGATCAAGACCATCCTGGCCAACATGGTGAAACCCCATCTCTACTAAAAAAATTCAAAAATTAGTTGGGCGTGGTGGTGCGTGCCTGTAGTCCCAGCTACTCGGGAGGCTGAGGCAGGAGAATTGCTTGAACCCAGGAGGTGGAGGTTGCAGTGAGCCAAGATCGTGCCACGGCACTCCAGCCTGGGTTTCAAAGCGAGACTCAATCTCACACACACACACACACAAAAAGACCATTGTGACATTTCACTAGCTACAGGTGATCAGGGAGTAGTGACCTTCCACCGTTTGGGCACAGTGCCCAGATAACACTGGAACTTTTTTGCAGTGTAGCAGGACCAGTGGTGTCCAGTCCTGGAACCCAGGGCTGCGTTTGCCACCCCCAGGCTCCTTAAATGGAAAGTTGCAGATTCCTAGGAAAGCTGTAGTTTCCCATCCCCCTGGGTAGAAGGGAATGTTGCATCTGCTGCAGTTTGCCTTTGGCAGGAGAACGCTCCCTCTGTCAGCAGCCCACACCCACGACCTCTCCTTTGTCTTCCAAAGGCGCCTCGGCAAGGAAGCCTGAGCTCTGCAGCCGGGGCCTGTGCTGCTCTCAGGGTCCTCTGGCCTCTCAGCCACGGTAACTGTCACCCTGGTCACTGATCACTGCTGCCACCACCCTTTCAGGCCAGCTGGCCCAGCCTCTCCCCGCTGGCCTGGCCCCACCTTCCTCTCCAAAGAGCAGAGGCCAACTGTGACTCCATGTGCTCCCTAGCCGGACAGTCGCTCTCCTGTATTGGCCTATGGGGCCCAGGTTTTTCCCTCACAAGAGACCGCTGTCCTCCTCAGCTCGTCCTCCCACACGTGAGTGGCCTTCTGCACCTTCCATCTGGCCCACACTAGGGATCTGCTGGGCATCCCAGGAGCTGAGGGAGACCTGGGCAGCTGAGGTGTGTTCTTCCATCCCTGGCGATGCTGCAGACTAACAGGAACCTCATGTTGGATCAAGGACTGTAAGAGGCTTTCTGCCCAGAATCCCGATGGGAAGCAGAACGAGGAACCTTCTGCCCTCAGCGCCCACCAGCCTGTTCATAGTCAGCCCACAACCCAGTAGCCAGGAAGGACAGTTAGGCCTGCCTCAGCCTGCTGCAGGCGCCATAGCAAAGAATCATGGGCTGGGAGGCTAAAGTAACAGAAACTTACTTCCTCTGAGTTCTGGAGGCTGAAGTCCAAGACCAAGGTGTCAGCAGGGGTGGGTTCTGGTGGGGCCTCTCCTTGGCTTGGATGGCTGTCTTCTCCCTGTGTCCTCATGTGGTCTTCCCTCTGTGTGGGTCGCTATGTCCACATGTCCTCTTCTTCTGAGGATGCCAGTCAGATTGGATCAGGGCCCACCCTAATGACCTCATTTTACCTCGATCCCCTCTTTAAAGAACCCTCTGCAAACACAGCCATATTCTGAGGTACTGGGGTTTAGACTGCAGCAGATGAGTTTGGGGAATGCAGTTCAGCCCTTAACAGACCCCTTCTCTGCCATCTCCCCCGTGCTCCAGCCTGTTCCCTGCAGGAGCCAGAAGCTCCCACTGTCCCTTCCTTTCTCTCTCTCTCTCTCTGTGTGAGATAGTTTTGCTCTTGTCACCCAGGCTGGAGTGCAATGGCATGATCTTGGCTCACGGCAACCTCCACCTCCCGGGTTCAAGCAATTCTCTTGCTTCAGCCTCCCGAAGTAGCTGGGATTACAGGCATGCACACCCAGCTAATTTTTTTTGTATTTTTAGTTGAGACAGGGTTTCCTCATGTTGGGCCAGGCTGGTCTTGAACTCCTGATCTCAGGTGATCCACCTGCCTTGGCCTCCCAAAGTGCTGGGATTACAGGCATGAACCACTGTGCCCGGCCTTCCTTTCTCTTTCTTGATGGATGTTTTCTTATCATTTCTCTTTTTCTTTTTTCTTTTCTTTGAGCTAATGTCTCACTCTGTCGCCCAGGCTGGAGTGCAGTGGCGCCATCTTGGCTCACTAAAGCCTCGACCTCCCGGGCTCAAGCAATCCTCTGGCCTCAGCCTCCCGACTAGCTGGGACTACAGGCATATGCCACTACACCTGGTTCCTTTTAGTACTTTTGGTAGAGACAGGATTTCACCATGTTGCCTAGGCTGGTCTCAAAAGCCTAGGTTCAAGCCATCCACTGGCCTTGGTTTTCCAAAGTGCTGGGATTACAGGTGTGAGCCACCATGCCTGGCCCACATTTCTCTCTCTGATCTACCTTCCCCACTTCATAAATGGTCTAGTGACGGCCATGGGACGTGACTTCCAAGGGAAAGAAGTGAGAAATCCATTGGTTTAATATTTTTGAAGAACCATCCTCCTTACCTTCAGGTGAGACTGAGGATAGCCATAGATAGGCCTGGAAACTGACTTGAGGAAAGGAGGCTGATGAAAATGAAGCATACAGGGACAACCATGGGGGCCCCGAGAGCAGATGTGCTCCAAGAAGATTCTAGAATAGGGGGAAGACATCCAAATGCAGCTGAGGTATGGCAGTTACAAAATGGGTTTGTCAAGCTAACAAAAATTCATCTGTCAGTATTCACATGACCTCCCTTACACCCCCTGGCTGGTGAGGGCAGAGTATCACCAGGTTCTTTGAATTGAACTGAAAAAGAGAAAAAAGTAAAAAAGTAGGCCTGGTTGATTGACAACATTTTCACAGCTGTTTATTCTTTAATAAGCAGTTTTGGAGCCATTCATCATGTAACTCTTAACCTACTATCCCTTTCAACTTTAATGAAATGTGTTCTTTGTATGGAATTTTCATAATTTTACTTTCTCTATTAGAGAAGTTGTTAGGATTTGATGATGAGCTTTAAGCCAGCTGAATATTCTTTAGAAGTTTTCAAGGTATCTGATTGAGTTTATCAGCTTCTTTTTCCTAGCTGTTTTGCTGTCTCTCTGAATGATTACAGAGTTCTTTCATAATTGTGCCAAGCATGAAATGATAATGAACCACTCCTCATCAGAAAGTAGCTTCACAGACATAGACGCAGCAGAGGCCAGCGCTGGTTTACTGAGTAATGAAGGACCAACACCTCCCCTTAGCGACATAATGGGGGTACTACATGCTCACACCAGCTAACGGGAACCCTGTGAAGTGAGCACAAATTCAGATTTAAACCTCATTTTATTGCAGATTTTCACAGGCAGATTATTCTATACATAGGTGAAAATACTAATTATCAATTAGGAAGAAGTTACATAATATATCCGTTATTCTTTTTGTAACTGAAAGACTTTATGCATACATGTAAATAATGAAATCTGAATAAACACAGATAAAAGTGAATTTAATTATCTTAAAACACTCACTCATCTTACCATCAAAATATAATCCCCAGGGTTTATTAAAAGAATAGCTTATTTCGCTGGACTGCTGTTAAGAACAAAATGTTTTAACTGAATTTTCATGAGAAATTAATAAATGTGGTTCAATAACTGCCACAAATACATTTGGGGGAAATGATGAAATGCCAAGAAAAGAAAAACATATCCAATTTTTCTTTTCAAAACTTTCTCGGAGTATGAACCAAGCTTAGAAGATATTTGTGACATCAATTATTGCCTTTTTTAGTTGCTTCACTCATCTAAATGGAAAATTATTCTACATAATTGAGTTAATGTAAGACAAGAGAAGAAAGATTCCCAGGAGACTTTGAAAGTTAAACTGAAACACACCCAAAGGCCAAATTACTCAGACCCACGAATTGCATAGAAAAGTCAAATCAATAAAGATTTGATAACATACTGGAGAAAGTTTGACAGAGGAGAAGTCACGTCTTCAGACTCTATCAGTACTGAATATGAACATGTGTTAATGTGATTCATCCACACTCTAATTGCATTCACTTATCATATTAGAGGCAAGCTACCACCAAAGGAAATTGAGAAATGGAAGCCATTGAGAGATGGTTAACATTTAGTATTAACCTACCATTTTTCACACCCAACAAAATGATCAAAGAGAAGATAAAGCCTTGAACCAGAAAGTAAAACATTCACAGTTGTTTGAAATTGCAGGCAAATACAAATCCAATAATTCAGGGTTAGCTACAGAGTTTCTGATACAAACACATAGAAAATGAGTTTCAAGGCAATTGGTTTTCATTAGCAGAATCTGATGGATCAAAAACAAATTAAGTCTTAATGTGTGTAATTTCTGGAATAGGATCCAAATTTGGAGTCTCCAGCAGTGATTATTTGGGGCTGTCTATCCTGCCGAAGCCTTTTAAATGCACCTGTGCTGGCCACAGGACTGTGTGTGCACGTGACAGGCTCACCATCTCTGCTGGAGAGCTAATTCATCCCGTCTCCCGTTTAACCCTCTGTGCCTCATGGAAGACCTTGGTTCCTTTATTCTGTTCTTTTTCTCTCCCTACATATGTTTTTAAAAACCATCTGTGGTAACAAAAAGGAAGCATATTTTCCAAAATCGGCATCTTTTCAATTATAGTAAATGAGCCTGTGGTGATGTAATATGGCAACTGTTAAGGTTAAAATGAAACGACAGTGACGGACTTGTGATTCCAACAGTCTGGGTATGAGATACCCTGACCATTTCTTCCATCTGTATAAACTAAATATGCTGGACTACAAAAAAATTATGATCCACTGATAAACCACCAAGAATGTAAGGCATGCACAGGAGAACCTGAAATGAAAGGAGAACCTGAAATTGGAAGTAGATAGGAGAGAGCTTCAGCCCTGAGCGCATTTGCCAAACCTGGTATCTTGGTCTTTCGATTTCATGTCTAGCCCAAGAAAGAGACTGCCTGTGATAAGCTGGAGCCTTAAGCAGTTACCTACTTGGTGTCAAGGTAGACTAAGGCAATCAATACCCTACCTCAGAGACTATAAGGCTAATTGCCTAGCTTATATCCTTCGGATAGAGTGAACAATCAATTTTCCTTGAAAATGTATCATTACCACATGGTCTTCTATAGGTTTTTACCTTGAATTCATTCAATTTTGGTGGTCCCGAACTTTTTCAAGCCATAATTTAGTTTGTAGTAGTCCAGGGCTGGTGTGCTCTGAGACTATGACCAAAAGCAGATGAGCGTCGTCTCCACAGGCATTACCTTCAAAGAATTCCCTCATGTAAAATTCCAAGAAACACAAACTTCATACTGAAAACCACAAAGCACACAAGGAATCAAGTCACGACTCTCAAGAGCTGGCAAAAATAGCGACAGCAGAATTAGACCCACAAAGACAGCAAGTATTGGAATTAGCAGATACAGAATATAAAATAAGAATGTCTGGCTGGGCGCAGTGGCTCACACCTGTAATCCCAGCACTTTGGGAGGCCGAGGCGGGTAGATCATGAGGTCAAGAGATCCAGACCATCCTGGCCAACATGGTGAAACTCCGTCTCTACTAAAAATACGAAAAAAAATAGCTGGGCGTGGTGGCACGTGCCTGTATTCCCAGCTACTGGGGAGGCTGAGGCAGGAGAATTGCTTGAACCCGGGAGGCGGAGGTTGCAGTGAGCCGAGGTCGCGCCACT